>JAOXYL010000065.1:5112335-5126463 GCA_028564955.1 Terapon puta
TCAATACGACGGCCATTCACACAAGAACCCTTTTAGAAAGTCACAATCGGCAACAAGGTCAAGAGTTATCTTTAAATCTCAACCTTTCATCCACTGTGGACAAGAAGTCCTTAAAAATGTAGTCCTAAACTCAGTCTAAATAAGACTAATCAATCTGCCGATGTCACTTAAAGTTAATAAAAAGTGTGTTTGTTCAGTTGTTTGGAGTCATCATCGCCAAGTTAACAACTACCTTTACAACGGTGTCCGTCTCATGCATAATCATCACCACTTTTTTGTTGCCATTCGTCATAAATCTCGCAAGAAATCCAGCTGGCTATATGGGAAGATGACGTCTTTATTACTTACTCTGCCAATTTAACTCAATCGCTCCTCTACCCACGAGAAAACAACCACCCACAGTCACAACAACACACCTATTTAATCGCTCACCAACTCTGAAAAGTCACGTGAGCGAGGCTATATATTGTGTTTCTATGCATACAATCTTAAAATCCAAACTAAATTATTAATAACATTAAAAAAAAAACATTTTTCTCCATCTCCTGCAAATTTTAACTAATAGAGAAAGCCTCATATTTCATTCAGACACCCCTTGGTATGCTCAGTTTTCATACAAATGTTTCAACAATGTAGTTAGTTATGTAATTGTGCCGTGCTGAACTGGGGTGAGTACCTGCGCGTAAACCTCACTTGGATGTTTGAGGAAACTAGGCTGGGTTATTAGAGTTTTGGCAGACACCGGGCCCCTCCCATCGCAGATGTTTGGTTGAATCAGATCCACGAAACCTTCAGAGGGCTCCACAGAGGACTCGGCATCAGCGCGGCCTCAGCCAACCCCTGTAATCCCATTCGCAGCGCCGATCGCACCTGCTCGTACCTACTCTGTAATTACACCTCTACACACGCCACCTACATTTTTTTTTTTTGCCGTAACCTATATGACCCCTGTAGTGGTGTAACCGGCTCTGGTTGGATCAGAGTCAGACATCTTCAGCGCAAAGTACCGACCAGTTCCATCTTCTCAAATCACACAAGCAATTTACCCAAAACCGTGGGCGAGATGAGATGTGGGCTCGACGTCACGCTATCCATTTTCTATCAGTCCCGACGGCAGCAGAAGATATTTCTATATACTGAATTGGCCCCAAACAAAAGACCTGATCCTGATTATAAGATCACTACCCTGTCTCCGGTTTTCAGCACCTGTTTCCAGATAGATGTTGAAGGTTCAAAATATCAGTGTGGGAAGATGTACCATATTTGGCATTTTTCGCTGTATTACACAACGAAAAATAAACATTTAAAAATATAAAACAAGCTTAGAGGTATTTCTAAATCCATTTACCATCTCAAAGAGAATCAGTATTACCTGGTGGATTAGTGTATTAAACCATTGCTATAAAAAATCCTCTTGGAGGCAGCCAGCCTGATAATGTTTCTATTCTCTTCCACAGAAAATCTGTTGAGTGCCGCATCCTTAAATGCAAGATGATCCTTCTTTTTTAAACTGTAGTTAAGATCCAGGTCAATAAGACAAATATTACGAAACACACAGCAAAAAGGATGACATGCATATATATATATTTTATATTATAGACTGGACTGTATGTGCAAACTGAAGCTTTTGCTCAAGTTTACCTGACAAACTAACAAAATTTCACCATTACCGCTGCTCGATAATATGGGAGATGAATTTCTCATAAAAAACGAAATATTTGTCATCCAGACAAATAAATATGGCAGCCCATCACACAGCAGAAACAGACAGGATAACAATGAGTATGCAGTTTTTGGTTTGCATACCAAAATGCATTCTTATTTCTTATAACAAAGCGTTGTTGGAACTACAACAAGTGGACGTTCTCTGGAAAAGAGGTAAAAAAAAATGAGCTGAACTGTGGGGGATGAAAGTGGGTTTTATTTTGTTGTTTTTGTAAAGGCAGATGAAGCATGTTTGCAAGTCAAAAGCTCCACGTTATTCTGTTTTTCATATTAAACTATTTCGAAAGTAAAAAAAAAAAAAAAGACCTTCCTGGTTTCGTCAAGCTAAGATAAGATGAGGATAGACTTTAAACTGGCAGTATTACCAAAATTATATACTGTGATAAATATTGATATTGATCAATATGTGTGTGTGTGTGTGTGTGTGTTTGAGGGGGCGGGGGTTCTTTTATTTTGGCCCTATTGTCCAGCCCTAACAGTGTGGCAGCAAAACAGTTTTTTCCAAAGCTTGTGGATCTATTTAGTTTTAATTCCAACACACTAATTAACGCAACTTTCTGAGATTGCCTGAGAGGTTTTATTAATGAGGTGCTCGGGGGAACCTGCCCAATTCATGCTACATCGTACGACTGTTGATTAATAGGTTGTTATGGTTGTGGGCGAGCTACAAACAAAGCCAAGTGCGACGCGTGCCATGACCCCAAAATATCTCCCCAACCACTGCGACACACACAAAGTCTCAGAGAGATCACAAAGATACATCTGTTAATGACTGTCTCCATCTTTAATCTTCAATGTGTTCAGTATTGATCTATTTAGATCTGTCTTTCTCTTTATTACACATTTCATCTGATCATACATCTTAAACATCTTCAAGTGTTACTGATAACTTACCATGAATTTACAATACTAGGATTAATTCAATTTATTCAAAGCTGAGCATAATTAGATTCTTCTATCTCGAGCCCGAGAGAAGGGAAGTGTTGACTGTTTTGCCTCGTGCTGCCTTCATAATGAGTACATTTACATGCAATCTACCAGCCTACCTTTGATCATATCTGGGATATTAAGTTTACATGGAGCGGAGAGGCACCTGGTTATTTAGCTCCCGTGATTCTGATTAAGGTCTTCGATCGTCGGCGTCTGTGCAGTCGTTAACTTTCAAATTAGTCATTTCACGCATTTTGTGGTAAAGTCTTCAAATCGCTTGTTTTGAGTAACCGACAGCCCCAAAACCCAAGAGTATTCACTTTTATTACAAGCAGAGCGGCAAATCCTCACATTTAGGAAACCGGCATTGTTGCATGATAAGTATCTCAAATGGTTAATGAATTATCAAAACAGTTGCCAGTTAATTTCCAAGGGATGGACTAATCACCTCGACTAATTATTTCAGCTCTAATCCTCTGTATCACCTCTGTATCAGACTTTCAATTTCATTTCAGTGTGCAGATGATCATTTCATCATTATGTTTTGAGGTTTGTTTTACTGTAATTTGAGGAGTTTATTAAATATATTAAATGCATTAGAAAGCTGGGCTGTTTCTTAATTTATCACAATACCTCCATTGTCAAGAGGAGTGATCATTTATTTCAAAACCAGGATATGATGTGTAATTGTGAGAAACATGTCGTGAATGCAGGCAGCAGGATCTTATCCTGTTTGGATTTTACATATCTAAAGCATATACCTTCAGAGGATCTTTCATCACTGTTCTTATTGTGTGTGCGCTTATGAAAATTGATGTACACATGCAGCTATAGATTCAAAGAACCTTCTATCACAGAGCAATTTCAGCGAACACGGACGTCACGAAGTGATTTACAGTAAACACACAACACCGGAACAGATAAGAAGAAGGACAATAAACCCAGAGAAAGAACACGAGCTACAAACACACACAAAGAAATGAGGCCAAAGCTTTTGTATACTTGTATGGCTATGTGAGAGTAATAATCTTCGCTCAAAGGATCCTACGTCGTCTCCATGGATCCTGTTCAGACGGATCTTGTTTTGATACTGCTGAGGGGGGCATCAGCCTAACCGGACTGTGCCTGTGACTGTGATTGGTAAAGTAACCTGCGCGCCGTAAGAGCCCTCGTTGGCCCGCCGCGGATGCCACGTTGGCTGACGGGTTTGACGTGAGCTCCAAAGCCCTGGAGCGCGGCGGTTACCAGATGGCCGTGGCAGCAATCTTCAGTCCTTTCACTCACCTGGCTGAGTAAAGACTTCCTCTAACCCAGTGCCCACAGGAAACGGTCTCTACAGCACGTCTGCCTTCTTTGCCTCTGCCAAGACTCTCGCTTCCATCCTCCGCTCACGTCTCTGAAGTCGGTTTCAGATAGGAGACGAATAAAAAAAAAAAAAGGAGGACGCTGATTTGGGCCACAGAGGCTGTGAGGGATTGCTGAAAACAAGATGGCAAGATAGAGAAATTTGATGTCCCTGCTTAAACTGCTGCCAGGTTGCAATCCTTATACGTGGCAGGTTGTTGTGGAATGAATCAAGCTGCTTTTTTTATTTATTTTTTTTTTGTGGTCACTCTGTAAACTGTCCATTGTCGCTGCCCAAGTTTCAGTCACTATGTTTGTGGGAGAGTTTCCTCAGAGATACTGTTATCCTTTTGAAAGGTTTTTATCATTGTTATGCTATTCAGAAAAAAAGCGTCTTCCTCTAAAGGATTATTCAAATTTGTTCTTTTGATATTTTCCATGTTTTGTGGAGCAAGACTCTAACAAGTTAGCCTCCGGGTGTAGCGCAAAACTTGTGGCATATTCTCAGCCAATGCATAAATGCATATTATTAATGTATTTGTGTGTTTTATTGATTTATGTTGATTTATGGTTCTTGGAGTACAGTATGTTGGAGAGGGTTTTTTTTGTTTGTTTGTTTTTGCTTCAGGGTAGGGTAAAGAAGTGAAACTCCAGCGTGACAGTGGCACAATGTGCAGAAATGTGTAAAGTCAGCTTTTGGAGCACTTTGCAGAAAAGAGCATTTAGTTTGTGCCTTTTGTCTTTCTTCACACATTTTGTTTTTTCTGCTTCTATCCCCTCATCTCCCTCCTGAGAAAAGGTTACATAAAATCAATGGCAACCAAGCAAAATCGATAATGTCCGAAAAGAGGTTTTCTCCCTTATTTATCTATCGGATTCGTTTGGCTTCAAAGACCACGTTAACCTTATCTAAAGGCATTCAGCAATGCTGAGAATACACTCCATCCTATTGATAGTGTATGTTAATGCAAAACCATAAGTTCAGTATTTGGCATCTTCTCTAAAATTTCTTGTTCAATAAGGCTGCCTCACTCAAGTGGAACGACTGTAGACAACAGCACAGCGTGTACATCTGTTCATTTCTCCATCTCAGCCGTGTCCCTCTCCTCTTTTTCACCATATTCCAGTTCCTCCCGTCATCCGAGTTTACCCAGAGAGCCAAGCCAGGGAGCCAGGCGTCACCGCCAGCCTGCGCTGCCACGCCGAGGGGATCCCCAGCCCCCAGCTGGCCTGGCTGAAGAACGGCATGGACATCACGACCAAGCTGTCCAAGCAGCTCACCCTGCAAGGTACGGAGGAGTCAAGAGTTTACTGCTCACTCCATGTACACTTGTATATCTTTATTCCCACTCCTGCCATTTCCATTATGATTTTTACAACTGCTGTTACACACTTTTACTGCTACAATCGCTCTTTCAATTATTGCAACTATATGACCATGCCGACAATAACTTTTATTTATACTACTGCTGGTGAAGATAATTCAATTTATATGCAAAAACTATAAACTATATATAGTTTATAGTTTTATAAACTAATATACATATATATATATATATATATATATATATATATATATATGTGTGTGTGTGTGTGTGTGTGTGTGTGTGTGTGTATAAAAAATATAAGTATACATGCTCATTTGTCTTGAGTGTGTGTATGTGTGTGTGTGTGTGTGTATTCCTTTTCTCATGCCATCTCATTTCTGATTACTTTATGAGCAGTGACCTGTGGGCACTTGATGATTGGCTGCTTGAACTTCTGGTTAGATAACACTGGTTATTGCTGGTATTTAGAATAAAACAATGTTCCAATATGAGTAAATTTAGGTCATCAAGAGATTCATGATATCAGTAATTTGGTTTATTTTTGGATTTGGCTCATTTCCAGTCCCCAAGATCAAATATTCTGAGGGAAAGATTTAAAGTCCCTAAAAGTTCTTTCAAGAAACATTGAAGCCAATTGATTTTGTTTTGAAGCTGTACACAAAAAGGATAAACCAGAAATCTGTCCCAGTGTTCACAGACACGCAGCATGTGGCGGGCCTGTGCCACGCTCTGACTTTGAACTCCCACCTTTTTGAATTTCCCCCTGAAACAAACCTTTCACCTTCCTTCCCAACATATTAGAGAAGTGTTATGTAACAGAATAATGGTAGCATGGAAGTCGCCTTTTATCTCTTTCTGGGAAGAAAACTGTCTCTTTTTTGTCTGTTTCCTCTGTTCTTGCTCAAAGCTAATGGAAGCGAGGTGCACATCAGCAACGTGCACTTTGAAGACACCGGCGCCTACACTTGCATAGCCAAAAATGAGGCCGGCGTGGACGAGGACATCTCTTCACTATTTGTGGAGGACTCTGCGCGCAAAACTTGTATGTATAAGTCATGATGTTCCCCCTCCACCCCACCACTTTTTTTTTTTTTTTATTCAAAAGGATAATGGAGCCATGCAAATGGAGCTGTTAATAATTTAGCCCATCAGTTCTTAATAGTTTATATCCTGTGATGCAATGATAGAGCCTCTGCCAGGGAAGTAATGGTGATACTATCTATACTCTCCTCGCCTCCTGGTTTGGAAGCAGGAACAATTGTTCATGCACCCCTCCATCCACTCAGGAAGAGACTTTTGTTGCTCATATTTTATGTCATCTGTGCTCGGAGGGCTGCAACTAAGAATATCAGCGCTGAAACTTGATTCATTTATTAGTCAGTCAACAGAAAATACATTTGAGCCCAGTCGTCTCAAAGTGCCTCTCACTTGTGAATTTAAACTTCTTTTGGTTTTGGGCTGTTTGTAAGACAACAGGGCATTTTTAAAAAAGAGTTAGGATCTATAATGGACATTTTCTGACATTTCTTTTTTAAACAATTAGTTAATCGATTATTTTCTTAAATAATTGACAGATTCATAGATTACAAAAAGCATCATTAGGTGCAGTTGTAATGTTCATTAATTAATTTAAATTATATAAAGGTTTAGTCTGCAAAAACATGAAAACTATATGGTGGAAATAGTCATCATTTTAATAAAAAGTTCAAAAATATACAATAAAATATGGCAAACTTCGTCTTCAGAATAATTACCAACAATATACAGGTATTCAATTGACATGGGTGGTATTTTGCATTAGCCATCGACTATCAGTACTTCTGTGACTCGAGTAACCTTCTTCACATTTGGATGCTTTTCTCTGACACAAACAATCTTGTTCCCTCCCTGTGAATAGAGTCTCACGCAGTAATTAACTTTGACCTTCTCAGAAATGTCAGAATCTGTCTTTGGGGTTCAAGACCACTTGTTAGTTTGTCGGACCTCCCTGCGGGTAATTAGGGCTCCCAAACAACGCGCTTAGCAACTCCGCAGTCACGCGTCTCTCTCCCGCCTCGACGCGTTTAGATGTCATCCCCGCGGAACAACGCTTCCTCCGCCCAGCCTGCCGCACATCAGAAGATCACGCTCGGCGAGGTCACAAGTCACTCGTGCGCTTTGAAGCTTTTGAAGCTCCACCGCGGGCCAAAATGGTACTAGGAGCTGGATATTGGAGACCCTTTTTAGAGTGAGCAACCCCACAGGACAGAAGTTCAAAGGGATGTCAGCAGACAGCCAGACGTGGCTACACTACTACATTATGAGGAAAGTAGGGGAAAAAAAAAACTGATTTTACTACACTGTCATAGTTTGGCATGAATATACTTGACCCACTCTAGTTTTCCTACAAGAATATCACTTTTACAGAGAAACTGGTTTGATAAAGAAAATGGAAGATGATTATCCATCTTTCCGGGGTTGAAAGACTTTGTGAGCTTGCAGGCAATCAGTCTTCAGCGGCTCTTAAACATATTCACCACAACTAGTTCAAAACGGAGTGTATGGATTTTATGTGTGTTTTCACTTTGGAATAGGGATAAGTAACATTTGGATTTTATTGACACAGTTATCGATACTACTTGCTGATACTTATTGATACTGCCCTCCATAATTTAGCACACAAAAACATAGACATGGTCCATAAAAATTATTATTGATAATATTAAAGTTATGTAAGGCCACAATTAGAACATAATGAAATGGTAAATTGACAAATACTTTTTTTATTTTACTTCATTGTGTCCAGTGTGAGGAGGTTATGTCACCTTATAATGCTCATTTTTCCACATCTGACATCCCTCACTGTGGAGATGAGACTGACGGAAAGTTTGTTGAGTTTGTCATCGTCACATTTTTCTGTTGCAGCTGGTACCGACACCAGAAAGCACCCCCGCTCCCCCCACCCCCTCTTCATGGGTGTTACCATGAAACACCCATGACAGGTGAAACCGCTCTCAGGTGTCACGTTCATCTTGTTGCTGTATGTGCATGTTTCGCTGTGTGTGACAGCGCTGTCATGATTCTATGTTGACAACTTCAGACATTAATGGTTTAATTTCGGTTGTATTTTTTTCAGGCTAGATCCCAAAATGTACTTTTTAATCAGCTCTGATCTATTTATTTTCATCCCTGGGATAGTGGGGCAACCATGTGTTAAATCACTGAAACATAAATATGTGATGTCGGCGGCCTGATCATCATGAGGGGATAGCTGGGAATTTGAAAATTATTATTACTATTACCTCCAGTTCTCAATATCCATCCATAACCAAATTATTTCAGAATGTCCCAGAAAACTTGAGAAAAGTTTAGAATAAAACGTATATAATATCCAAAAGCAGCACATCCCTACATTAAAACAGCAGTGACCAGAACCTTTTTGACATTAGTGCTCGATGTTTGAAACATAAATGTGAATATGTTACAATGATCAGTTATTAAAACAGTTGCAAAATAATTTTATGTTGATTGATGAATCAGTTAATCAACTGATTGTTTTGTATTAATGCTGAAACAAAGTGCTAGTCTGTCTCTTTATACTTTATCAGGGACTACTTTCACCTGCGGATTTGGTATTTATGTCAGCAGGAGGGTGTTTATGGTATCAACTCGAAATAACGGTGCAGCACTAAGATTATGATTATGATATAAAGTTTATTTCTAGTTAAAATGTATTTTTACTGTATGCTAACATTTGAATTTGAATGTTTTTTTGGACCAATGCAGTTTTGATCACAGGTGATTTCCTCTCTTTGGAAATCTTTTAGTTGTCTGGGGTCGTTTCAAAATCTTCCATATCCAAAGATTAAGAAAGAAGCGTCTCATTTTCAGGTCTCTTTAGCAGAAGAGAAATGTCACTAATTGGCATCGACTATAATATAACTCACGTCTGACGCTGCGTTTGCACCTGTGATCAAGTGATTTCAGTCATTATGTTAAGTGTATATCAGTTCAATAAGTTAATCATTACAAAGAACGCACTCAGGGATGACGACTTCTGCCGGAGCCAGGTAGGTTAGTGCAGTCGTGTTTGATGCGTTCACACCACTCTAACAGCTGCCTTCTCTCACATGGGAAGAGAAAGAGGTCAGGAATAGAATCGAGACAGAAAGAGGAATATGAGACTGTAATTAGTTTAATGGTCACAAAAGTTCACATCTTGTCAAATTTATTTGAAGTGCAAGAGTAGTCCAAAGTGCTTTTGTGTGCTTGTAATATGGGGAAGACAAAGAAAGTAGATTTTGAAATATTTCACAATTAATGTCCACTGAGAGTGTAAAATGTAGGACACAAATGTTTAGAAACTATATATTTTTTCAATGTATGCAATGACGATGCACATTTATTAATCAACATTGCATCAAGTGATGGTGTGAGAAAAACAAAATGCAGCTGGATCAATTTTCCCCCCACATACTCTGTACAGGATCCTATAAGGCTGAGAGCTAAAGAGAGATGCTGCCTAATGTTTGATTGCAGGCTTGTTTGTGCAGCTGCTTGTATGTGAAGGTAGAACAAACAAACACAAACCTCATTAAATCTGCGAAAAATGCTGCAGGTTCGACTTATGACCCTCCATTGTCATTCACATTATCTTGGCATTTGATTAGCCACTGGGAATGGACAGATATTTTTATTTGCTCTCCAATAAGGGGTGACTTTTTTTTCTTGGAAAGCCTCCAGCTACTATCAATATGTCGGTGTTTAAAGCCTGAGCTGCTCCTGTTTATAGTGACGTTCAGTGTTAACGCAGCAAACTTCATCAGGTGTCGATGTACGCAGCAACTGTTCACCTGAGTGATCCCCTCAGTGAAAATTAATCAGTCCTTCTGGAAAAATTAGTTTTGTCAAAAATTCTTTGAGAAACATGGCTCGTTTGCTTAAAAGATGCATTGGAATATGCAGGATATTTATGCAATATGCAAAAAACACTCTGTTCGCACTGGGCTACCTTAGCCATTTCTAATTCCTGTGAAGCATGCTACATCACAAAATAACACAGGAAAAACATATTTCACAAATATCATTGGGCTGTATTATGTACACACACACATGCACACCACACACAGACTAACATAACACAAAGTGTGGACGTCATCAGGTTTGCAGCTTTCTGATGACGTCACTTTATGACATTCCCAAGGCAACGGGAGGAAAATCATTTTCTTTTTTCAACTTTCGAAGATAGGTGACATTTTTTGCAACAGAAATGCAGAAATTATTAAATCACACAAGCCCTACATATTTGCACCAAAATCTGCGATTTACATAAATGTGCAGACTTTGGCTGATTATGCGATCGCACAATTGTATTTTTCTGGAGGGACTCATTATTGTTTAACATACAGCTGTTTACACACTGCCTGCTGTGCGGCACTCTGTCTCAGAGTCTGTGAATCTCACACTGATATGATTTCTGCTTTTTTTTTCCTTCCCCAGACTCAATGTAATAAATGTTCTCTTAACAAATTTGAACATTTACATTTGATGAAAGCAGTAATTAAAGGAAAGATGTGTTGAATTAATGCAGATTTATTCCACATATTTAAATGTGGTAAATCAAAAGTTTTCTTATGAGTTTAAAAATCTTTTAAAACCAAATTAATTATTTATATATATATAGATTTTTTTTTTGATAAAAAAAAACCCTAACCTGACCCTAACCCACGGCCAACAAAAAGTTAACGCTCATAATTACAAATAAATACATATAATAATAGGTAAGTAAAACAAGATAGAGTAGGGCCTCCATGTTACATACAAAAGTTATAAGTATATGTTTTATTGTAGATATTCTTATTATTTAATTAATTTTAATTAATGTTCTTCTGCGGTTGTCAAAGTAACCTGATTTAAAAAAGTGAATGTGAATATAGGATTGTCTTCACCCATTAATTAATTAATTAATTCTAATGTGGCTTAATCCAGATCAGCTCTCAGGTTTACTTTGATCACACATCTGAGATTTCTCTCAAAGAGATCTCTCAAGTTTCATTTCTCAAATTTTTTGGTTCCTTAAGTCTGAAAATTATCCATTCCCGTCTTCCCCATCACTTGAAGAGCTTCCTGCCACAACACCAGTCTTTCATTTCCACCTGCTGCCTTCCTGGAAGTGGCACACAGCCACGATGAGGCAGAGGTAACCGGCATTTGAAAAACCCCGGAGGAGAAGCAGATGCCAAACGCAGCCAGTGCACTTGAAATCACATTAAAATTAACTTATGTGTAAGTAACGACGTTCGCTAACAGAGCCAGACAGATTAGCAGTTGGACAAGTTGGCCAGACTTCACCTACTCTGGATCTCATCCCTCTGTCTCATTACCACACATACCTTGTTTCACTAACTGGGTTTATATGTAATTACGCGATTTCTTAAACATCATGTAAGCAAGAAAACTGGGAATTGGGAATGGGATTACGGGAAATCTTATTCCTCCTGTTGGATTGTCCTGGAGAGTTTTTTTTGCCATATAATCAGGTTTTATGAGCACAGTTGAGTGCTCATGAGAGGGGAAATCTTTACACGTAGCAATTTTTCCTCGAATTTAGAATAACTCCATCCAACTGCAACAGAAACCAATTTAAAACAGTGGAAATAACAAAGCCCTGCTTGCACAATGTCAAGGGGAAGGGAGAAATCTGATTACAGTGCATGAAAACCCGCTCTTCGATTAGCTCTCCCCAGCACATGAAACTTTCATCTGAGGGCTTTTCACCAGCATCGACTTCAGAGCATCGCTCATGCCAACTCCCTCCCTCTCCCGGCAGTAACTGTCAAAAGGCAGGAAGAGGTGGTGAAGTCACTGACATGCACGCAGCGAGCTTACCGCGCGACTCTTCACAAAAATGATGGTAGCATTTAAAATGTTTGATACCAGTGGCAGCACTCTGAGCTTTAGTGGCATTACTCATAAAGCTGCCTGGATATTATACCTGTTGTTGCACAATCAACCTTGAACCTGATGAATCGGTGCATTAGGTTTTGTTTTTTTTTTTTTTTCTTATATCCTGTAAATATTCACTGCCACCAGCTGCAGATATGTGAATGCCATTAAGACGGAAACATATGCGTGCGTGGAGGCCGTTCTCATTTATCACAGTGCGAGCTTTTGATCACTCAAAAACAGCAAAAACTCAATCAAAATGTCATATATTTAGAACAGCTGCGTACCCCACTTATGTCACATAAATCAGTCACGTCAGAATCCTCATTCAAAGCCACGGGCTGAAGTGCATCTAGAGTGTGAATCCAGATTAGCTCCATCTGGCACCATGTTGTGTCCAGAGAGGCACTCTGAAGTCATTGGCCCAGTTATAGCCTGTCTGTGGATCAGCATCATCTGCTGACGTCCTGGTTTCAGGAAGAGACTGAAGTAACGTCAATAACCAAGACCTGAAATTAACCACACACGTATCTTAACAAATGTAATCTAAAAAAAAACACTTTTAGCGGTTTAAAAGCCAAATCCCTGAATCACTCGTATCTAGAATAACACCTAAACATGAGCAGAATAAACTTTTGGCACACCACAAGACCCAACAAACAGATGTCCTTACAGCCTCCAAAAAAAAAAAAAATGTTGTAACTACTTCCATCTGGCAGATGATTTTCAACATATTTGTAACTACTTTGTCCTCTAGTTTGTTTTCGAGCATGAGCCCTTCTGGTTTTCCAGCTTTTGCAATAAGCATTCGATGTTCACAAGTACGGGCTTAACTGTCTTCAGGCTCCGGGCAGAGACGTGCGCATTATCAAATCGGGTGGCATTTGCCTTTAAGTGTGCAGAATTAGAAACGCTTCAGAGCTCTTCTCGCGGACATTTCGATGCTGGTGGGCATTTTTTTTATGGCATCAGACTACCCTTGATCTAATCCCATTGATCTGAAACAGACGCAGATTTGAGTGACACACCGCGATTATACTTGGAAATGTTTTAGAAATCCGACTTTTGTGGAAAGTAATGATCTCATTCTGGGAAAGCGTCGTGTTTATGACCTGCCTTAGGCTTCTCATCTAGACACTCGGAATGAGAGAGAGAGCTGAATGACTAACTAAGCCAGTTGTCAAAGGGCTGAATAACGTATTAAGCAGGAGATGAACTGAAAAACATGATTTTATGAGCAAGGCATGAATGATCGTCTTTAGATTAATTCACCCCCAAGAAGCTTGAAGGTCAGAACCTTCTCTTCGCAGGCGCGGCACTAAAGTGAATTGTTTTTCTCTCACATTTACCCGAGCGCTTCGTTGTTTGGGAAAACCTGAGCAGTCACTATTGTGAGATCTCTTTAACGGAGTCTGTCACCAGCAGGCAGAGCACCATCCATCTCTGACAGTCTGCCGCTAAACTGGCATAAATATCTGCCCTTCACAATGTGCCAATTATTTCTGCAATGTCAGAGGATCTGCGCCGCTCCGAACGGGCGCTTGTCGCTTTAGTCTCTCCACTTTATCGCATCCCAGGGACGTGCAGCGTACTGTATGGCGCATATACTGGCATGAGCAGACTCCCATCGCCTCTTCGGCTGAAGTGCGCTTCTGGAGCAAATAAAGAAATGATTATTTTTTATAGAGAGAGAATTATTCTGGGTGTGAAAGGAGATGAGTGAAGGATCGTGTCCTCTTTAGTGCCACTTATTTCTGTCAGTGACTGAGGTCACACTTTTCCATTTTTACTTCGTTTTTTTATTTCTTTATTATATTTAGCCACGAATTATCTTCACATAAGTTAACCTATGCATTTTGGTGATGGGGCTGTAACAT
>JAOXYL010000065.1:5128002-5139135 GCA_028564955.1 Terapon puta
TTTTTTTATTTTTTTTATTTTATGCGGTCTGCCATGCTGTCTGCTCCATATCCCCCCGAATAGAGAAGATCAGCTCGTGCCAAAATAGCGTCCATGTTTCCATCAGCGGTGTCCCTCCCCATCACAGCGGGCTTTCACACAGTGTTGGACACGCTGTCAGCAACAAGGAGCTCTAACCAGGCAGTGACGCTATCCACAGTGTCAGCAGCCTACTGCCTGTCGACTGAGTTTCATGCTAAAGGCTCTCTGAAATGAATATTGTAAATCCGGTGGAAAGTTAAAACTCCTTTAAGCCCCGGATACTACCTGACAGATTATGAATTTTTCTGATGATGCATTCTGTAAAAGACTGACGTAATAATGAAGCTAATGTTAGGAATACTGACCTTTTTGAAGTAATTGATGCAAAATCTAAAGAGAAAGGAGGATAATGCAAGAACAAAGTGTAACACTGAAGTGGTTATATGAATTTGAGACACCTTAAGTGACTTTACAAATCGTATTAAATCAGATAAAGCAATCAAAAAGGCATTGTTAATCTGATGAAATAGTAAAAATGAAGCTTTTTCCATCACTGTAGGTGGAGGGTTTTTCATGGTCAGGTAGATGCTTCTCCCTCCACATCTCCGATTGCAGTTTTTGTCGGTAATGAGCACAAACACTCTGAGAAAGAATTTCATTTTCCAGGCTTCGATGTTTCAGGTTCTCTCCAGCAACTTGAATTTTTTCAAAAACACTCATGGATTTTTCTCCAAGGATTAAGTCTTTTGAATACTTTTCCCCTTAAAGAGATGATACAGCCTTCAGTCGCAGCCTCCCAGCTCTAATTCTTGTACATTCGGTCCTGTTCTACTTCGAAAGCTTCCTTACTCTACCTGACTCTAAATAGTACTGTCGGGGACATAATAATTGAAGTTAGCCCTCAATCTTTTGTGCGCCCTCAAACACGTGCAGCACAGAGTTGCTAACAGCAACGAAAGCTGTTGAAAAGAATTCGGTCGGAGAGCCGAGAGAGTTCTTATTCTGTCAGAAGTGGGACTTGATGACCAGGTGAGTCGTGACTTCGTGTAGTGCAGAGAGAAGGAGCTAAGTGAGACGCAAAAAGCTCTGAAACACTTTTCCATCACTATTCACGCCGACGCTGCAAAGGCCGAGTCACCATCAGCTGGTGGCCACTTTGAAATGGACATGAAATACCTCAGTGGCCCTGCATGACTTTACTCAACTTTATTCACCGTAATCTTACATTTTTGCAAATCATGTAAGAAAAGTACACCCTAGCCTGTAATTCTTCTCACCTTCTGAGAGTTACAATTTCTTGACCCCTACAGCTCCTTTTGCTTGAAGTGTTCATTACTTCAGGATCAGACAGGTGATATTCTGTGTGTACTTATTATCTACAAATCTTATGAAAAAGACCAAATCCAACCGAGATATGGTCCTTGTAACAGTTATCATCCATGCCGCTGGAGCCTGATGTGTCTTATTCCTCTTTACCATGGAGCTCTATTGTTGTCCGGAAATGATTGATTATTAAATTGCAACCGGTTGATAAGACATTTTTGCCTGGTAACTTAAGCACGTAATAATTTGTCTCACAGTTTCATTCAAACATTCATGAGTCCTCATTGGTTTATGGGAGTTCGCAGCATCACCTTTTTTTCAACCAAGTGCCATTGAATCGATGAGAAAATTAAAAGAATACATAAATGTCTCAGTGAAATAACAAGAAGTTTTTTGGCTTTTGTTACAAACTGCATGGTAATTCAGGACCCAATTCATTGTTGTTGGAGATTGTTTAAAGAGAACAATCAGATATCACCAGAATCTTGATTTGACAAACAAAAATGTGAGTGACCCCCCTTCTTTGTAGAGAATCAATACCAATTTTTGGTGGCACAATTTGAGTTAAAGAAAAGGGAAACCTATTTTTTAAAAAAACTGGAGAGTATTAGTGGTGCCTTTGATAAAGACTAATTTTCTGCGATCTTCCAGTTTGCAGGCTCTGGCTAACACCCAAAGCAGGGGGTCCTGAGGGGTCTTAATTCAGCCGTTGGAGTAATGTAAGCGAGCGTTGGCAGGTGCATCTAAAATCTTTATTGCATAGCTGCCGAAATGGATATATGGTGTGCCTTCCCTCCATGTTATCAGTCACTGCGCTGAAAGGATATTTGTTTTGTATCAATGCAGATGAAGAAGAGAAAGAAAAAAAAAGCACACACACACAAGGGAGAATTTTTTTCCTCTTCTTCTCTACTTCCTCATTGTAAATGCCTGCAGCAGTGAGCGGGCACTTTTCACAGCACTTGCAGTTTGTCAGTAATGAAGTATTTGTGTATCGCCTATAATTAAAGCAGAACTTACTGCAGGGGTCAATGTTTCCAAGAAACTTGAGGGATAATCATATGAAAGAGCAGCAAAAAGCCTGCGCACCCAAGGCATTCATCCAGAGTTAAATTTTGCATTTCCATCTACTGTGACCCAATTACTCCACCTATGTATGCGCTCGCCGTCTCCTGCCCTGCCTCTATGGCGAACACCACGGGCTGTTTGGCCCGCTGTCGCAGTAGCGTGCTCGTGTAAACAAATTGAATTTATGTAACCTTGCTGACGGGTAGGAACTGCAGAGTCCAGGCTGGCTGGCGAGCGTGCCGTTTCGCGATGTTTGGAGCCCAGTGGAAACACAGTTATTATGGCCAGAAAGAGTGAACTCACCGCCTACAGTGGCAGCCAGCTTGTTTTGTTATATGGATGATGAAGTTGATGTATGGGCCCCTTGTATGCGCAGAACAGCCACAGTCTTCCTGCCAAGTGATGAATAGCATCAATACCGTGGGCTATTGGAAAAGACCGGGGCACACAAGATCTCATCTCAACTCCTTTTTTCCATTTTCTCCATTTTCCATTTTTGGCACATCTCAAATAAATTGTATTGTTTTTCCTTTTTTTTGTTTTGTCCTTCCCTCCCTTCCATCCTCGCTCCTATCTATAGACCTCACTCCTTTTGAGGAACTTTTAATGAGCTAAAAGGTATGCAAGGGTGAGCAGGAAACACTTGACAAAGCACTTTTGAAAGATTAAGGCTGACTAACGGCACACTGGTGTCTAGTTGGCTTTGTCTCCCCACCTTTTCTTTCGCTGCATCTGTCCACCCGAGCAAGAGGCTGCGGGAATGAGCATTGCAATAGAGGCGAGATTAGAATCGGATGTGAATTGGGGCTGGAGATTGGTTTGTAGACTGAAAATGCCTGAAAATGGAAGACGGGGTGGGAGCAGGGGGAAGACCGGAGGACAGACGAACAATGAGAGAGAAGGTCACAAATGAAAAGCCAGCGAGAGGGCCGCCGGTGGGTTGGAGGACGGGAATAATTGACTATCAGACTTTCCTCTGATATTTGCATGGAAAATAACTTCATAATGGCTCTAGATTTTTGCCGTCTTATCACTCCATTTAGTCGTGTAATTTTAAGTAATGGCATCCTTCGCCCAGTGGCTGCTTTGAAAGCCAACACCTGGTCTGCGTTTTAGGTCGCCCATTAAGGCACTCAGGGCGCTGTGTGGCTTTGATTCCACATTTTATGTCATTAGTCAGGTGGATTTAATGAGAAATTACCTCTTGTTGCAGCCCAACCTGGTTTTGCCACCAAAGAAGGAGCACACAGGCACACTAATCCCTCCTAATGACTTATGATTATCATCTGAGCCTGAAACCTGCGGACTACTCATGGGTGTCTAAGGCGGCTTATCCATAAAAATCATGCCGATGGATGATGATCTGATGTCTGAGATTTTATTCTTTAGGTCTCATAATGTCAAATATTTGGGTCGCGGCATCCAAAAATCATAAACTGTTTCAAAGCACTTGTAGTTTGTCGACTGTACTCCATTTTCCAGTGTTTGGTATCACATTATTTCCTCGCAGAGGGCTCTATCGATTATTTGTTGCACGAGGTGTCAGAGAGACCGTTTCCATAAAACTTTCATGCGGTCTGCTTTCCTCTTTGCCTCAATAGGAGTTAGTGTTTGGGTGTTAACTCTCACAAAGGGACCCTATTGATTCCTGCATTGATTTCCAACCGTGCTTTCCTCTTTTTCTTCCTCACAGTGGCAAACATTTTGTGGCGAGAAGAAGGTACGTCTAGACTGCTTCTCCTTCGCTGTGGCATTCATTAAATAGAGTTAATTGAATTTTTGTAATAGGGTTACTGAACTGTGGTGAGAGGGATTAAATGATTTGATGCATTGAAAGTAGATAGCTGTGTTGTAAGCTTATTTCCGTCGCACCAGCCTCATAAGCTATTTTAGGTGTGTAACAGGGCTTTTTTTTTTCCTCCCCCCCTGCTTTCTCTGCAGGTCTTGGCATCGGTAACATGTTCTATGTGTTCTATGAAGACGGCATTAAAGTCATCCAGCCTGTGGCCTGTGAGATACAACGACACATTAAGCCCAGTGAGAAGCTTCTGGCTCTGCAGGTGAGTGGTCAGCTTTTTTTTACAGCTGTAAATTCACTTTTATAGCCATTCATGTTGAGCTGGACTGGAACTTCCCATCATCAGCTGATGCTTAGACGGATTGTCCTTTACTGTGTTTACTGATTTTTCCAAATGACTTTTTTTTTTAAATTTTATTTTCTTGCTGCATTTTGAATAGAAAATAGTCACCTGGAAAATGTAACAGTCATACAGGTTTACATTTCATCCATCCATCTTTATTATTTCTGAGACGTAATGAATAGTATTAATCACTGTGGTTGGGTTTGATGCAGTACTCATGATCTTCAGCTGCTACTGCTATGGAGAGAAATCTTGTCTTGAGAAATCATAGTCTGTGCTGCAGCAAATTCAAAATTTAGTTATGAGTTGTTGCAACAATTACCTAAAATATGAAAGTAATCTAACTTAAAATGCATTAAGATTCATCAGGATTT
Source organism: Terapon puta (assembly GCA_028564955.1). Classification (NCBI taxonomy): domain Eukaryota; kingdom Metazoa; phylum Chordata; class Actinopteri; order Centrarchiformes; family Terapontidae; genus Terapon; species Terapon puta. Next base: position 5,132,930 of record JAOXYL010000065.1, read on the forward strand.
TAAAACTCATGAGCTTTAGCCTCTGCTTTCTGCTGCTGTGAGTTCACACAGCCAACTTTTAATCTCTGTGGATGTTTTATTTTCTTTAAGCAAAATGCAGACTGGGAGTCATAGCTTACTTGTCTTTTTAAATCAGTTTGTAAGATCAAATATTTCTGTGCCGCGTGAAAGGTCCTGCTTCCTATAGTGAGAAACCCACAGGGAGTTATTATGCATTTTTCTCACCCATGTGGAGCATTTTAGTGTGTTTGAGTGTTTTTTGTTGGTATGTTGTTTGTTTTTATAGCATGGGCCATGCAAATTTCATCAATACCCTCAGAAAACCTCACACAGCAGCTTTATCAAACAGAAAAAAATTGCACTTATCTAGAGAAACATTTAGAAGCATGACAGTCAAGTGTTATTTTCTCAGGAGTTGAGCCTGTGACCAGAAAAATCTATTAATGTAGGGTTTTCAAACGTTGGTACCTTTGTCCCTGACTTTAGAATTCAGATTTTTTTTTTCGCGATTCAATCTGGAACGTTTCTTTCAAGTCTTAGAAAATCATTTAGGTGGCGAATAGGCACTTTTATTTCTAAGACCTTAAACCCCTGAGATATAGCGCAAGACTTTGACCCTCAGACTATCATTGCAAATTCAGACCAGCATTTTTTCATTTCAGCTGCATCTTCTTCAAGCACTCTTGAACATTCCCTTTAAAAATCATATTTCCATACATTGGAAAGAAAAATGTAAAAACAAAAGAGTGCCAGATAGAGTAATAAAAAGTTTAGAAGGGAGCAATCATGAGAGTTGCTAGTTCTCGGCAGGCATACTGTAAATCAAAAACTGTACTCCAGCATGATGCAATAAATACTAAAACATTTATAATGCAAATCACTGGCTGGCCTTGACAAGCAACACTTGAAGAATCCTGTTGCCTGACCTAGTAACAGCTCCTGAAATCAATCAACCGCAGTCAATATAGCTTCTACAGGGATTCAGCTGAGATTCTTATTTAAATGCAGGTAAAGGTTCAGTGTCCTCCTCAAGAAAACGCTCCTTCGTTGCACTTGTAAATTTAGAGGACACAGCCTGCAAACACCATGCCACCAGCTTAGATTTGCAGCCAGATTTATACCGACTACAAAGAGCACCTGCATGTTAAATAGTGATGTCATTGACTCATCCTGTAGGTGACCGATCCAAAAGGGAAAACAAAAATACCCTCTCTCGTCAAATGAATGCATTAAGACTTGCAATTCACCCGCAGTAAAAAGAAGTTGTTTTTTTTTACTGAAATCCCACAACATTGGAAGTTCGAGCTAGAATACCTCATTAATGTGAATGACTGCTCATCAATACATAAAATAGGCCCCATGTAAAACTACATATCCATTTTTTTTAGCTTAAGTAATTATTAAGAAGTTGAGATTTTGGAGATGCATTAATAACAAAGTGAAATTATGAAGTAAATTATAGTAACAGTCCACCGTCAAAAACAGGACTCTATGAAACATTTAAGGATAGTCATTAGAAGTTGTTTAAAGTTTCAGTGTGTTTTCAGCTTTAACCACACAGACGCATCATGCAGTTATTATGTGGTACGTGTAAGCAAACAGTTGCCTGTTTACACATCCAGCAGACGCAGAGCGACATTAGCATTCATTTGGAGTCATGCTGATTCCAATACTCACCCTCCTTTTGACTTTCTTTTGGGTTTTTCACTAACTCGCCAGGGAAATATCTCTATGTGCAACAGGTCCATCGAATCTTTCTCCGCTGATAAACTACCTGCTGCTCCAGGAAGAGAGGGGTCAAAGTGAAGCAAAGCTGTGAAACTGTAAAATCAAAATAAAAACCTGAAAGATGCCAAAATGCTGTGTAGAGTTGAGACAGAGTTAGGCCTTTCAAATGACATTAACATGTTTCTAATGTTAAGATAGAACTATTGATTATTGGTGCTCGTTATTGAAAGTCACACGTTCTGTTTTTTTGTTTTTTTTCCTGGTATTGCTTTCCATAGAAAACGATGGTCTTATAGTATAATGTTGAGTCAGTCTGTTTAATGTAGTTCAGTGACAGACAACGTGCAGCCGGGGACGTTTCATCTCTCTGCGGACTCTTTACACCCAGCCTCCCTCACCGAATCACTGTTTATCACTGAAGCTTTCAAGAAGCAAAATATTCAAAGCGGGATGCTGATAGGTACCTCTTCGATTTACATGTGTTCTCGAACGTACGCATTCCTCTGAGCTACCTTTCATCCGGGAGCCCGACGCTTATTGGATGGCTCTTATACATAAAGCGATGCTGCGTGTGCGCAACAATCAGCCGAGCATTCCTCCGGGAGGCGTGTTTGCATTCGGGTATCAATCCGGTGCTGTCATGGTGGGAGGGGAGGGGGGGGCACATGAGGCCTCTCCCAGCATGGCACTCACGTTCTCTCCAACACAGGGGAGCACTGATTGATTTGTTTATGGTCATTGCACAGTTAATCCGTTATCCTTAACTACCATATAGGGCGTTAGACTGCAATACATACAGCGGTAGGGGGAAAATACTACGATATCTTATTGTAGTAAAGTCAGTCCATGAAGCATCTTGTTATTTTGCCTCCCTCTGCAGCCTCGTAGAGTCTGAAAGGAAGCATCCGTGTTTTTCTTGCCGCCGCAGCATTGTGTCGAGCGCTGCTGTGTTGTTAAATGATTCTCTCATTAGTTAAACGAGGGGAAGGTACAGTGGGTTGGTATTGGCAACATACCACGTGGATAGGGATATAAAAAAAAAAAAAAGACAATACATTCAGTGATTATTTTGATGATTAAAAACAGGAGACCCTTGGTTAAAACATTATAACTGGATTTTTTTGGCTATCATTTGGTGTTGTTTGTACCTAAAGGGACTCAGGTACAAAAATAAACCGATCATTTGCACTCTCTCCATTTTTCATTTCACTCTATCACCAGAGGCATTTTCTGAGCTCTTAATTTTTTCATGAGGACCTTGTTTGCTGTAAAATGCACTGATCAACGTGTTGGTAGAGCACAAAATGCAACTTTTAGGCGCAAGGTGGAATCCAACAAATGTGGGCCTTGTTTAAAAAATTGCAATGTCGTTTGCTGCGAAAGCTTAAATTCCAGCAGCATTATCCACCACCTGAAAACCTTGGGAGAAACAGCTTGCAGATAACAGAAATGTGTTAATGCTCCTTTCCTGTAAAAAGTCTGTAAATTGACACTTTGGATGTTGCCGCTTCATTGTTTTCTGCAGTGTTCCTCCCCACAGACGGCTGATGTTGTGTGTCTCAAATATATTAGCACTACAAATCATCCAGTGGCTTAACTGGGGAATATCAGAGCCCCCATATTTTCCAACATAGCTCTTTAAATGTCATCAGCCACATCCACAAGTCGAATGAAAAGTGATTGCACTTTTATTTTATAATTTATTTATTTTTTCTGCAGAAGAGGACCAGTATTGTATTGTATCTTTTTCTGGCATGATTCCAGTCCTGCATAATGTCCAATGCAGCAAGGATTTTAGTGAATCTATGAAAAATGCATACTGCTCTGTATCTGGAGAGTGTAGGCATTTCTGTGATAAAATGAAAAAAAAACAACCAAAAAAAAAAAAACGTATCTTAAGAAGCTGTCAGTTACTTCAAAAATCGCATACATGCCATGCACCCACACACGCACAGACATATGCAACACACATAAACACGGCGAGGATTACAGCCGCCTCCATTCACACCCTCGGCTGGGCATCAGATGTTCGATTTCTCACCTCTTAAAGGTGCAATAAGGGAGATATTTACAGCCTCGTAGCACAAAGTGACCACAGTGTGGGTCTGCAGGGGTTTTAGAGGGTTCAATGCCAATGACTCAACGGTTACTTCAGCAAACACAGGGATATCTGGCTTTTAAAAACTGTCTTTCCAAAAAAAAAAATAAAATAAATAACAGTCAGATAGAGCTGAAACTGGACACTGAAAGACATTACAGCTACAAAAAATGATTAGCTATTTGTTTTTTGCATTTTGCAAAACTTAACTCAGGTTATTTTAGGCACAATTGCAACAATAACGTCGATTGTCTACAGATAAAACAGAGCGGACAGGATGAGTAGGGGGTTTGGACTAGAGATGATAAATCCTGTCAGTGATGCTGCTACTCCCCCTTTGTCCCTGATAGAGTTCAGTGAAGTTCATACATTACTTAATGCCCCCTATAACTGAGAAAAGCCGGCCTATGGGAAGGCTCCTGTCATGGACTGCCTCTGCGGTTGTAAATATGCGAGGAGGAGTTCATCCTGCCATGCCGGAGCCCTTCATTCATCCTTGCCGGCCAGCAGCTCCCTAAATCGTCCCGCAGAGTCTGGAACAGACGACTGGGCAGAGCCTGGAGGCTTGGAGGGCCGGAGAGGGTGGGGAGGGGCGAGGGGGAGGAAAGCTCCAGAGACAGAAGGCCGGCAAAGGTTCCCGTCAGCCAAGATGGCGAGAGCTGCCAGGACTGGAAGCTGAACAACCGCTGATCGTCTGCAGGCTTTGTTCTGCAGATTACGTGTGGACAAATGGGAGCGATTACAGAGATTTTTCAGGACCTCGCAAAGCTCATTTGTCTAAGTTGCCAAGATAACGCGACTCACATCAGCACAGGTGATAAGACCGCGAGTAGTAAACAGCACAGAGTAACGACTGAATGAAGATAATTGTTTTTTAATGAGACGTACTTCCGTGTGATATGAAAAACAATTATTAACAGTGAATGTGTGTGTGTGTGTGTCTGCTTTTGTTTTTTTTTTTTTGTTTCCAGGAGGTGGTGTGCCCTACCTCACCAGGAGAGGAGGTTCAGAAATGTGTGTGGTCGTCGGCGGTCAACGTCAAGGACAAGTTTATTTATGTGACACAGCCAACCTTGGACCGAGTGCTCATAGTTGACATCCAGTCTCAGAAGGCTGTCCAGGTAATTTTCAGGTTAAATTGAAAAATAAGGTTCATGTCTGTTTTACCAGCAACATTACAACAACAACACAGTGATGTTAGATGAGTTAACATTTTTGCACATGGCAGGGAAAATAAAAAAAACCAAAACAAAATAATGAAACAATCTTTTTTCTCTTTGTGCAGCTGTAAAAGTGAAGGTTTTTTTCTCACAAAATCCATCTATTCCAAAAAAAACTCCAAGGTTTCTGTTTCTCTGTCCCTTTGACTTATTTTGTCAAACAGTTGGAGAAGTTCCCACAGTAACTTAACCCAACACAACAGCCTCCAATAAGTCATTAGGTTATATGATTGATTGATTTTGCTGAATGACATTTTTTCCCCATTGAGGCAGTCCCTTTGAGTCAGGATTCGGTTTGATACAGCGCGTCGTCCTTCAACCAGAAACTTGGAGCGCAGGGCTCCAACTGTTACCTGAACTGTATGTGAACTTTATCGAGGCTGGAAACCTCTTGTGCGATTGATATGCTTCGACTTGAAATATTCCACTTCAGTAATAATTTAATAGGATAGTCATACACAAGAGTGAGAGCTGTGGGGGTGTGCTGATCCTGGCCCTGGTGAACTCCAGACAAAAACCATCGAAGGCCAACAGATGGTCGACTCAGTGACACTTCATTATGTCGGTATTGTAAACCCAAGTTCTTTTTCAGCGCCTGCTCTTTGCAGCTGATCAGAGGCTCATTTAGATAATGTTGCTAAAGTCATTTGACCTCGTGAATGATCCTCTGCACTGTTCCTTAATGCACCGATCTCTGCAAACCTGAGCACGAACTTGGACTGTTCTGCCTCATCTGTTTGGTGCCTACACAGTTGTTATGACGGTTCATATAATTACCTGCAGGATATGCAACAGCGACACTCAGTATCCAGACCCTGCAAACTGTGTTGTTTTCAATCCATTTCTAAAGCTTGAAACAAATCTCGATAAATGTCAAGCGTGTATTAATCTCCCAGGATAACCTCAGAGTCAGCTCGGTTGATTAAGTACCTACGTTTGTTCAAAAGTAACACTAAATGTTAAGCTGCAGTAAGTGGCCAACAGGTATTGACTTTGCACAATGTTGAAATACTCATATATTTGTTTTTTGTAACAGATGTGCAATAGCAATTACAATAAACTTTATTTATACTGCATTTTTCAAAACAAAGTAACACGGTGAACCAGAATAAAACCTTCAGGACTGCAATAGAACAAATAGAACTGCAAATAGAACCTGA
>JAOXYL010000065.1:5146519-5159333 GCA_028564955.1 Terapon puta
GGATGCTAACCGTCTCCTGGAGCGGAGGAGTAGGCAGTCCTGTGTGTGTGTGTGTGTGTGTGTGTGTGTGTGTGTGTGTGTGTGTGTGTGTGTGTTTGTGTGTAATTAGATCCACTGAGACTTGCAGGGAAGATTGTAGGAAAGTGTGGCTGCAATTTTTTTTTTTTTTTTGTGAACGTTGTGTTTGAAAATTGCCATCTTTACCAACTTGCTGCTCATCGTTTTAAACATTTTAAAGCTTTTAAAAACAAGCATACTCTATGTAGCTGCTACTCCCAGGTCCTCTTGGTATGAATGTGGCTTATGTGAATAAAATGTGAATCATAATACCCGAATAAGCTTTCATATAGTTATGCAAAATGGCATGGTAGTTGTTGTGTGGTTCCTGTGACATTCATCTTTGAACGACCATCCATGCTTTTTCAATTTATACCTGTAGTTCTGTCAAGAGGTTGCTAAGCAAAAAAAACCCATCGCAATGTATCAATTTATAAGGGTTATAAATAGTACATTTTGTCTGATAACTTAAAAAGCCAAAGATATCCAAAACAAAGGGAGCACATTTTAAATAAAAAAAACAGAAAAATATCAGGAAAAAGTAAAAAAAAAAAGAAAGAAAAAGAAAAAAGGAGGAGGAGCCCAAAGTGACCTAGTATTATTTAGTCACAAATCAAAGTATTTAATCAAACCAGTTGCTGAATAATTCTTGATGGGTTTGATTGATCAAGTTGTTTATATTGTGATATCAATATATAGAATATCATCTATGGAAAGAAATAAAAAAAAAACAATGCAAACAAACAAGAGTGTCTTTTGACCAATCCAGCAAATGAAATACGTGACAGATCAAAGTACTTCATCACATTGATGCAAAACCATTTAAAAATCCAATACTGCATTAATGCTGGCCAATATTGATTTGCAGCATTCCCCACATGGATGAATAAAACAATACATATTCAAGGGAAGGATAAACAATATGCAGAGGTTATTGGCAGCTAGCAGATGTGTGTTGGTTCACATGTGGTCATTTAGCCCAACGCTAACTGATATGAAATGAATTTTAGAAAACAATATGAATTGTGACCAAAAACACAATAAGTAAAGTAGCATGATATTTATGACTTTACTACCAGTGATTATTAAAACTGTAAAAGTCAATTCTGTGTTGAATCCTGAAAAAAGTACATGAATAAATCTACTTTATGGTGTTAACTCGTGTCCTGACCAGTAATTTCTTTACCACATTAAGCTGAAAGCTCTCCATGTAGTTTGCGACAAACTCATTTAGTAATACAGCCTTGTACCGGTGACGTGATGTAGTCTTCTGTATATCTGCCAGGACCATATATCAGTATACAGTAAAGAGCTGTGGGTGTACACAAGTGCATCGATGTTGTTTTTTTGTTTGGACAGCTGTTTTTAATCGCAGATAATAGGGAATTTAAAATTAACTACCGCCTCGTGGCTCTGATTTATTTATTTTGTATTTTTTGATCGAGCACCCACACGGCCATTTGTCTGCTGGCAGGGACGAAGCATTGATTAGTCGATTTAGCGACATGAGCAGGGTGTGAACAGCCGACATATATTCAGCTACTTCCGGGGATTGTTTAATGACTGGGGATTCCCTCAGCAGCTACAATAAAGCGAGCAGGAACTTCTGGGGGCTGTCATTCATTAAAACCATCGACTTACAGTCAAGCAACTCTGCATGTCAGCAAAAAAAAAAAAAAAAAAGCTGTTCTTATTTTTTACTCTGCAATGCCGTGCCAGACTACCTTTTGGCAAAACAAGCCAAGCAAGATGTTGATTCGATGTTTTTTGCGCTGGAGGATGGGTGAACAAGAATTGCTGTGTTAGATATCTTTTACTGTGCAGCGCTCATTGTTCTGTTTCCTGTGCATGAATTCTGCCCCCAGGATCTTCAACTGAACTGCAGAGTTAAAGTGTTCAGACCCAGTCATTTCTGATCTGAAAATACTGACATGAAGATAAAATGATAAAATGCCAAGTTGCTTTAGTTAGACGTAACCCTGTTGTGCAGAACCGGGGAGAATCTTTAATGCATTAATCATTGGTACAAACGACAAACAGCAGCTGTCAGTTTGGCTGAGAGCAATCTGGGTCTGCCAATGAAGCAAACCAGCTGTGTTCACATTAGATTGAGACCAAACAATGTGTGATTATTAATTTATCATATGTGGAAAAAAATATGTCTGGCTGGTGCTGAAAATCATATTTTCATCGCAGGATAAATGCACTGTTGACCTTTGGCTTCCAAGCATGTTACCGATATATCACAGTATGTGTGCTCTATTCATTGATCTGTCGCAGCAGCTGCAGTACTGAATATAATCCAAAACCATTTCAGTAATGGTTGACAGGCAGCAGTGATATTGGTCTGTAAATCATCAGCTCTCTCGCTTAGTGGATCAAAATGTTTTTTTTTCCTCTACATTCATATCTGTATTGGACCTTACGGGACAAAGTGCAATCAAGAAACAGTCTGTTGAGCGTCAGAGGGCTTACTTTGATTTTAATTTAACACATTTAGTCACATAAATCACATTTGGTTAGTTTGACGTGAAAGTCTACATCCACAATCTCCCAGCTGTTAAATTAGAAAATGGAAAAAAATCGTCGTTCATGAGTCTTAAAAAGACTCATTTGTGGAATGACTCATAAAATAGTGTACCCTGGTTGAAGTTACTGGGATTTTACAGTTTCTACTGTGTAACATCAACAGTTTTATTACATTTTTAATCCTTAAAACAATGTTATTGTCTTTTGCAACTGAAAACTTTAATTCAAGTCTAAATGACACACATTGACAGAGATGTTTTGCACTGAATTAAAGAACTATGAGGACTGGCAGTGTCAAGGGAAAAACGAGTATCGTGCACACAATTTACTAAATTATCAGATCACAATATAGTCTGCAGCATGTCAATGTAATGAAGGACTACAAAAGATGACACAATGATATTAAAAATAATATCCACCTATTGTCTCACAACTTTCTCAGCATTAACACTAGCATCAACTTCTTGTAGCAGCAGAGACTGAGTTGACTTTCATTACTTGGTCAGTTTGAGCACAGAATAATTTTAAAGCATTGAAGTGACCATATTTCACACAAATGCTGCTGCACAATTAATGGTGAAGGTTGACCCACTAAAGACGACAAGATGATGTAAGCGGGCTGCTTGGTTTTAATTAGGTTATTTTGATTGTGGATGGAGAGTCTGGATGTTTCCTCTTTTCCAAAATGGTTATGCTGTTTTTACATACATACATTCATTAAAGTCAAAACAAGCTCACCATAATTTAACAGATTAGTCATGTTTACTCAAATTCAAAGTAAGCCAACCAATCAAAATGTCTGACACGTCAGAAATCCACCAAGTTCGGCTCAAACCTAAAATAAATAAAATAAATTCTTGTAATTTGTGTGCCCAAAGTAAAAAAATAAAAAAATGATGTCCTATTTCAGACCTCAGCTGACCTGTGGACAACAATCTGTGGATCGATGATTCGCTCCACAGGGATGATAATGTGCTCCCTGGCTTTCTAACAGACAATTTGGTGTTCAAATGGCATAAAAGATGATGAATGACGGCAAGATTGAAGTGCCTGTCAGCTCGATCAACTGGTATTCACATTTAATTGAGGCCTGTCAGCTCCTTGCATATTCCTCCTCGCCACTGTTCGGCTGTTAAAATGTAATGTGCCATTAACAGCTTCTTTGAGTTTTCCGTAATGAATAGCATTTTTTTACTGATCCATGGGTCACATTTAAAACTGCTATAACTCTATTAGAGGGGAAAATGTAGATGACGCTATACTGCCAATATGAAGATTTTCAAGAACCAGAATTTGTCCGTTGGAGTGACTAAATGGCCCTCTCAGCAACGTTTAATTTTTTTTTTCCCTCCTGAACAGTACTTTTAACAGAATGCCAGTCCAACAATTTCCATAATTACCCAGTAGAAATTAATTAGCATTTCATCTTTCAGGTTGACTTCATCTTGATATGTGGATTGTGCCGCTTTATTTTCAGATGTTATCGCTTGCTAATTGAGGATTCATGAGCCTTGGAACCAAGAGGAATAAACACTCTAATAGTTGACACCTTACTTAAAATGTTGGAAAATTATGTATTCAGATGACACCTAATTGAATTACCTTTTTTAAATTTATCTTAAGATTTATTGCCTAAACAATCCAAAAATGATGGGTTATTGATGCAGCTGGTTTCTTATCATTTTTGCTGTCAAGTAGTTTTTTTGTTGCTCTGGAGACAATAGCCACAGTAACACCACATGTTAACGTGTTAGCTTTGGAGTAAAGTTTGCATAATAAAGTTCACCATCTAGTTTAACTTGTTAGAATGCTAAGTAGAGTTAAATACATGTATATATCTGCAGTTGATGGGATGGAGGTTTTGCAGATTTTTAGTAATTAACTAAAATTGTTGAAAATATGAGCCTCATGATGGTGCTAGAATAGAGCTGGATCATCGCCGAACACTGCATCCTTTCAGAAACATGAACGAACGTCCATGACCAACGTTTTGTCATAATTTGGGTCTACAAGAGGTCAAAATGTGTTATTGATCAAATCCTTTTGTTTTTCTCTTTAAATTGTTTACAGGTTTGGCCTCATCCTTCATCGAAATGAGCCTGTTCTCCACAAGATCGACCTGGAGACGACATCGTATGTGAAAAACATCAGTTTAAGGGAGTATAACTGCATCCCCAAGTCTGTGGCCTACACCCATCTTGGCGGCTACTACTTTGTCAACTGCAGGCCCGACTCCACCGGCGCCACGCAGCCACAACTCATCTTGGACAGTGTAACAGATAGCGTGATTGGCCAAAATCGTGACGTCACCGGCACTCCTTACGTGTCTCCAGATGGTCACTACTTGGTTACTGTCGACGATGGCGACGGCCTGATGAGGATCCAGATGATCTCAGAGCGAGGAGAGATCCAGGAGCCCTTTGACATCCACACCAACCTCCACCTGTCTGATCTGGCTTTCCAGCGCTCCTTCACGGAAGTCCACCAGTACAACGTGTTCGGTAGCTCCGGCCGTCAAACTGACGCTCTGTTTGTGGAGCTGAGCACCGGAAAAGTCAAGATGATCAAGAGCTTGAAAGAAGCCACCAAGTCATTCGAGTGGCCGTGGGGCAGTAGGAACAGGGTAATGGCGGGCAGTGGACTGTTCGGACAGTACCTCATGACCCCATCCAGAGAGTCTCTCTTCATCCTGGACGGACGGCTCAACAAGCTCAACTGTGAGATCACCGATGTCCTCAAAGGCAACGTGGTGGTGTGGGTCGGGGAGTCTTAGGTCATAATGTCAAGACCCAATGAGCTTTCTTTTCCTCAAAAAGGTACTGTTGCACTGAATTCTGTTGCAGATTCTTTAATTTTGTGGAAGCGCAATAGTGAATTCCACAGATTCAGAAACCAAATTGACCATTTGTAAATCCAGTGGGTGACAGACTGTCATCCAAAAAAAAAAAAAAAAGTGAGGGAGTAATTGGTTGATATTGTCTTAAAGCCAAGTTAAAACCATTTTTTCCACTGGTTGGTTCATGTTTAAGTCAACATAAAGTTGCTTGCTGGTAATCTTTTTCAGGAAATTTGGTATGAATCCGTAAATATGTACAACCTTACATTATTATCGGTTGTATTCAGTGTGTGGGAATGCTGTAGATAATCTCCAAACAAAAATTTGGCAGAAATAATTACAAAAAAATATATATATATACACTGTATATGTCTGGATTAACTCTGGTAATTTAAGTTTACCCACCCCCAACTTTTTCCTGTGCCTTCAAGGAAAATTCCCCTCCATCAGAGGAATTAGCGTAATTATTCCCAGTGTGACTGCAGACTACACCTCTTCCTTTGACCCCTCCATTTGTGGTGAGCGTGGTTCCTCACAAATCCACTGCTCTCGTCTATTCGTCCGTCCAACGCAGCCGACTCAGTCTAATTAAAAAGAGCCCTTGCTGTGATCCCATCCTGTTTGAAGTGCAGACTGAGAGACTGAGTGGTTCATTATGGTTGTGCGATCTGTAACCTTTGATCCGAAATTATAACCAGCGTTGGAAGGTTTTGAAATATATATATATATTTTTTTTCCTTTTTAGTCCAAAGCTGAACATTGAAAGTCAGTGGCAATGTTAGTTAAACTGTACCAGCTTTATACACATTGTGAAAATTTTAAGTATTTGAGAGTGTTCCTTAGCAATGAGTCAATAGAGCGCTCGCGTGTAAAAGAAAATCCTATCATGAGTTCAATTTCCCTGGACCAAAAGAAAAGAAAAGCATCTTTAGAGTATAATACAATGAACGCTCAAAACGTGCATTGTCTTCTCTGTTTGACAGCATGTTTCAAGTGGATGTTTTAATGTGAAGTACTGATGAGCTAGCACTCTGGGGAGCGGGGTAGTTGCAGCTGTGTTGTGTAGAGGGGTCTTTGAGGATAAGCTTTGAATATGAGAAACAACTCTTTCTGAACGCTCCTGCAGTAGATATATAGCTGGTGAGTCAATGAAACAGTTTCCTAGCTGGACACATTTCTATGCATTTTCACCCTGGCACTCTATGACTCTGTGAATCACAATGGGCAACTGTATCTCCAATTTAGTATGGACTTTTAATGTGTACAGATTATATAAAGTCACTCCATCTTTCCTGTTAGATCTTACTCTTATATGTTTTGATTTGAATATAATTTGATCCCTTTCTCTCCCCTCCAGTCACATGCTGTTTTCCAACCTTTAAACCCAACTGTACTGCTGACGATGACCTCTGACCTTTCTCTCTATTTATGTCCTGTACATAGCGGCTGACTGTGAGTCCATTAGTTTCCTCATTAATGTACAGATTCGCGCAGGTTCTTTTAATTTTCTGAGAAAATAATCACACTCCTTTTCTTTTGGGAAATGAGAACAAACACACAGCTGTCATTATCAACATCCTGTAATCCAAGCACATTGTGATCACAAACACCGCTTTCACCTTCATATAGCCATGTCCTGTATGTTCCTTCATGTGATTGTTATTTATATAGAGAAAACACGCTTGTCATTTTACCCAACAATAAAAACTAGACCATGAAAAAAAAACAAGTTCAACGTTGTCTCTTTTCCTCATTAAACCAACCTTTTACACCGTAGTTGGTGGTACACAGAAAATCACACATTGACAACTTTCCTTTAGGAGCTAAAGCAGCCGATTGCCAATTATTATGCTAGATAGAGATGCTACAAGAGCAAGGTCAAGACTCTTTTGTCCCTTTGGGTATATTTATCTTACAGCAAGGCATTCAGTATAACAAATCATTACAATTAGATACAAAGAAGATACAAAATACAACTGTCAGACTTAAAGAGCCACAACAGAAAGAAAAACGAGTTTGTAGTTCATTTCTTACTGATACTTTAAAATAACTTACATTTTCTTTGACCAGGAAAGTCTCTAATATTCTGGACCTTTTGGGAAAATATGATTGACATAGACATGATTCGACTGCCTGAAGGCTGAATGAAAAATGTCCAACCCTATTAAACACTTCCATATACGCTCATATTTGATATTTTAAATCTCAACCCTGAGCTGAGGATATATATTAGTGCTTTCAAGGCACTTCATCAAAATAAGAAAGTCTTAATGTTTAGGCAAAAGATAAACAATGTACTAAATTACTTGCATAGTATCAAGTACCTTGGGCACATGGAGATACTCGGACCATGTAATTAGTAAGCTGCAACAATACCGCAATATAAATAGATTCTGTTAAAAGTAACACATTCACAACCTATAAGTAGAGTTATTAAAGTCGTATTTGAAAATGAATTTTAGGCATATTTATGTCCCCACAGTAATTACTGAGACAGATAATCTGTGATTCCTTCAGCTCCACCTGCATCCTTGAAAGCCGCTTGACACGAACCCACCACCCAAAAATCAAAGCAACCAATCAGACCAGAATATGACTAAAAGGATCAAAAGCAAAAGTATCCTTGTGCAGAGTGGGCCTTATCATAGTGTTTTACCATTAAATATCCAGTTATTAGTGGATTAATATTGTACGTATGTTGTTGCATTTTACTGGTGTCTGTTTAGGCGGAGCTATACTTAACTGTTTTATATATACTAGTGGTTTTAAATTTCCCTGAGGGAGTCATCCCAAATGGATCAATAAAGTCAAGTCTAAGTCTACAGTAACCTAGAGCGATGATCATGTGTTTTATTTGAAGAAGCAGTAAGACAACTGTTTATCGGATAAAGTAAAATATTTCCATCCAAATGTATTGCAGTCGGAAAATGGAAATACTCTTATTGGTTTGTGTTATATTATAGTGATATCTTTGGGTTTTTTACTGTTCGACAGACTAATGTGCTAACATTGACATTTTAAACACTAAACAATAAATTGAGAAAAATATTCATTAATAATGAAAATAATAGTCAGTTACAGCCTGAACATTATCCTGCTATGCCATGGTCACAGTTAAATGAAAGTATTTTCCGTCATCTTCCGTAGAAATAATAGTTTTTTTACCCAGTTATTCAATCATGAATTACAAGTTTGTTCACAAGAACATTCATCTTTATTTTGTTTGAAAAATAACCCATAAATTTATGTCAGACATCTTTTTTGCACTTTCTGAATGCCCATATCTTGCACCAATTCAGTTTTTTATAAAATTCATATCCTTGAAATACCAAAAAAAAAAAAGAAAAAAAACCCACAGGGATCTTCAGTAAAATTATATTTTTTCTGTTCAATGTTCTGTGTTCTGGCAAGATTTTCTCTGCTACATTTTCATATTTCACCACAGAGCATACTTTTAGGTAGTGTGTTATTTTCCATCTCTGGGTTTATTCAGCTTTAAAATGCACACGGCTAAAGGTGTTTTGGATAAAATGATCCTCCAAATTGCGTGAGGCCACACACTCGAAATTCATGTGGAGAGGCACTTCCATCTGAACAATCCCTACACCAGATAAGCACCTTTTCCACTGATAATGAAAACTTACCAGACTCAAGCATGTCTATGACAAAGGAGTACAGGCTCTGCTGGGCTCTATACTGTTCTCACTTTATGCTTAGCTTATGGTTTATAAGCCACACTGTATTTAAAATCTAGATCTGTACATCTGCGCGACCTAAAAAATATCTCAGTTTACAGCATGAAACATACAGTGATGTGTACTTAATATAGAATCACAGAAGAAAAGATTTTTTTTTCTATAAATATTTTTGTACCAGAGGTTGACTGTTCAGGATTATACAATCTACAGTCAAATGAAAAAGACCATGTTTGCTCATTTCAGTAAGCATATAAAGTGACATCATAAATCAAAAATATTTGCCCTTTTTTTTTAGATAGTTTGACTAGATGATGAATCCTTTGTCAAAATAGTTGGAAATAGTTTCTCTGCATATGAATCGATTGACTACCTGTATCAGACCTAGTATCACAATGTAATACTGTAAAGGCTGCTGAGGGATAAAAATAATCATACAATTGTCTGGAAGTCACACAAAAGGTTTTAACGGGTAATAAAAAGGACGAAATACACTAATGTCTATTTCGTCCGTCTGAGAAATTATTATTATGTAAGCAGCAAATACTCGCAATTAAGTCTTAATGCCACTCAGATCCTTTTGTGAGGAGATAGTAGTCACACAATAGTAAAAGTCATCAATCCAGAGGAACTTCTCTGTAATACAACGGTACAGAAGTAAGTATTATGAAAAACACACCCCCTTAAAGTATCCATTGTAAATACTTATGACAAAGAATACCTCCTTCCAGGCCTTAATTATGTTTATTAGGTTAAGTGTCCTTGTTGGAGCTTTGTTTAAAATTTTTAATATTTAATCAAATGTTACAAGCCTGGAGCCGTGTTTCTTTAAGTACTGGTTGCTTTGCCTCCAGTATTGCTGCCTGCAGGTTTCTCACAAACTGCTCATCCAAACAACTTCACACTCAACTTTGCACTTCACTGGGCCCTCAGCAAGACACCTGCAAAGTGTGAGGTCAGTCAGATGAATGGTCGTCAAGATAATCCAAGGACAGACAGACACAGGTGCATCTGTCAGAAAAAATGTGACGAAGCATGCAGAGGAGTGAGCTGACAAAAAAAAAGTAGCAGTACAGAAAGCTGCATGTACACGCTTTTATTTAGCGCCACAAATGTGTGCACGTTGCCGTTATTCAGCAGGGATCAACAGAGCTGCTTCAGTGCAGAAGAGTGCAGCCCATTCTCATGACCATGATCACCATGCCTCCCTGCGCTCCTGATAAACGCTCCCTAATGCATTCTTCCCCCCACCGGTCCCAATTTATATTCATCTCTGAGTCACACAGCCTAGTAGTTTATATTAATATTCTCCCTTACAGGATCCCCTTTAATAAAACAGCCATGTGAATAGAAAAGAGGTCCTGGCAGTTCCTTAATTATCTATTGTCAGTCCTTTATCTTCTCGCGGTCACATGGGAGGGCCTCGGACTCCTCCCCACCACGCGCTCGAGTCTCACCGCCATCAGGAGAATTTAGCACCATGCTCTGCCTCTCTCTATTATTCCATTCATAAGGCGAGCGGCGTAATCACGCCGCTGGCTCCTTAATCATGTCGCTGGGGCCTGCCAACAGCGCAACCTCTCCGCTCCATCCGCACCACGGCACCTGATGACTGATTGAGGCCACTGGTGGTGCTGCACCTTGTGCCGGTTGTAGGTCCTCATCCTGCATTCCCCTCCCTGCTCTGTTTCTCTCTACTCTGCCTCCAGAATAATCAGTGTACTTCTGTGTGGCGGAGGACGGTAACAAAATGGATTTTCTCTCATGGAAAGGAGCCTTCCTGCACTGCGAAATGGACTTGTCAGAGCGGCGCAGTAAGCAAAATGTAAATCTAGGCAGGTTTTAATTACGCCAGAAAACATGCATGTTGGATGAATTACAAGACGTCTAAATTTTGCTCTTTTGTGCGATGAGTCTGTCGATTTGTCTTTTCTGATTGTCAGAAAACAGTAGGAAACATATCCATCATCGCCCAAGGCGATGCCTCAAAAAATTGCTGGCTTCAAAAGTCCAAAATACTGCATTCACTGTTATATAGAAATAAAAACAGTCCACAGCCGTGATGGAGTGAGACTCTACATAAAAACTGTGGGAATTTGAGCTGATTGCAAATAATAATCATGCTAATGTGTGAAGTCAGTGATGATGTGCCATACTCGTACCATCTTAGTTTGGTGTTAAGCTAATGTTTGCTTTCATGACAATTCATTCAACATTTGTTGAGCAGTTTCAGTTTGGATCCTTACATCAAAACAGCGAGAAAAAGCAAGTGTTTGGATTTCTCTGTGATAAAACGACCAAAACTTATTGTTTGTTGTTTATCAAGCGTGTGGCTCGAAAAAGCTGAACATTTACTCCGATAAAACCTTTTGAACCAAACGTCTGCTGACTGATCAGTTAATCGATCAGCTCTGTAACAGATCATGCAGTCAAGCATCAGCAATTTAACATCAGTCACTGTCAAACCATCTTCTGCTGATAAACTATTTTACCTTGTTGCATTAAAAGTTGAGAAAATAAATCTTACATCTTTTTTTAAATCTGTCTCATTGTCTGGATGTCCTCTCAGTTTTGGCTTCCTTCAACAGGTGGAGATTTCCGGGTGCTGCTCATTAAGCCGGTGTTTAGCACTCCTTTAGGGAGTTCAGGGATCCAGACAAAAGTCAATGAAACAGAACCTTTTAAAGGCCATTTGGTAGAACTTGGCCACTTGCATTTTAACTCACTGGGTAGAGAACCTGAATAATCGTAAGTGTAATGCTTTCTTTTTTAAATATATCCGTTTGAATGTGGGCTATTCTTGTGCATATGGTGATGGCAGCGGGCCAGGATGTGGTTTAAGATGCTGACAGCAGCCGCCTCGTCCTCTCTAGTTGTCCTATTGTCATGCTGAGCTGGCTGTCATGACACCGAGGCCGAAGGACCCCCGTGGACGCTCAGCAGTGACGCGGACGCGCCCGGAGTCCTGTCATCCGGACACGGCCGACTGATCCCGCTCTGATAGCGCCCAGGTCGCCCATGACAGGAGCCACCACCTCCGCTTAGCATGCACCTTGTCTGTCCTTTCGCTGTTCAGTGTGCTGCGAAAAGGCAGCAGAGGGAGGCCTCCTCAAGGTCGACCCAGGAAGGAAAACACAAAGAGGAGGAAAGTCTCAAACTTAAACCCAAAGGTCTCCCTCGACTATTTTTTTATGCCTCTCCTGTCCGGGTGTGTAGCATAATGTCAGCTGTCAGATCAGAAACCGTGCTCCTGCTGTCATGCTATACTGGTTTCAGCACAGTTGGGATGTAGCCTATAGAGTTTGTTTTTTTTTATCCATGTAATTTAACCTGAGCCCTGCGGGATTAACAAACACGGCCACCGCTCACACATCCTGTCTGCCTGTTCTGCTCTTCCATAAACAAGAGGGTAAAAAGGAAATCCAATCTCACTTTATTTTCTGTCTTTGAGGAGGCATCAAGAGCCCCCTCACATCTCGTAAACATGTTGTTCTGTTGATGCTCTGGATGACACGCACATTTCAGCGGTGTAAAACACTGTGGTGCTGTTTTTTTGTAATGTAGCTGCAACAATCGATCGACTGATCAATTAGTCTCTTGGAACAAAAAAAATAAATCAAATAATGATAATCAGATAAGCATTTCAGCAGTTTCTAAGTAAAAATCCAGCTCCAGCTTCTCAAATGTGAACATTTTT
>JAOXYL010000065.1:5170696-5201960 GCA_028564955.1 Terapon puta
CACACACACACACACACACACACACACACACACACACACCGGCACGCACACAACCAGACACCTGGACGCTCCGATCTGCAGGCGGGCACCTGAACACAAAGGAAACTAGTGATGCAATGATCTCACTGTCTCTGCTGCCTTCAGTGCAAAGACAAAGACTTCCTTTGTGTGTGTGTGTGTGTTGCGTTGTCTGGAATATAAAGGCCGCCCTCATGTCACCATAAACCAAATCTTTATCAACAACCAACAACATTTAAGGAACAACATAAGTCTGCTTTATCAAAATACTGTCAGCAATATAAATAAAGTGATTCCTTTAACCTTTACATGGCTTCCTTTTAAGTGAATAGAAAATGTCAAACCTTCCTAGGCTGCATCTAACAACATAGACGGTAAACCCGAGACCGCAAGAAGCCCTGTCATATTGTCTTTATTTCGGTTTTAGCTGATGTGTTTGCACGTGAAGCATCATCTGTCAAAATCTGTCAAAATCTGTCCATCTTGAGCTTCACATGCTGAGCTGACTAAATGAATGGCTGTACAACACCCCCGGGGGTGGGTTTGTGTTCGGCGGAAGACATTTACTGTGATAGGTTGCCATCATTTGTATGCATATTGTGGTGCCTGTATTTGTATTTTATTACTTTGACCTTGATTATTATGGAAATGTGAAAAATAATTTGGTGCAGTACGTACCTACTTTACCGTGCCCAGCGTGCGAGGCGGTTTCCCAGAAATGAGACTGATTAAAAACTTTTGGCCGCAGACACAGACTAATATTTGATTATCAAAGGGCGTTGTGTAAAATATATAGCATTTGTGAAATCACTTTTTTTCCCCACCACTGTGACAGCCAGATGTAGCCCATCAGTCGAACAACGTTGCTTGATTTGGTTTTTAACGAGCGTAGGGATGTCAAAGGGCTGCGCTGCATAAAACAAAATGCAGTAGTTCATTATATTCTGCAACAAGAAAGCGGACAGGGAAAAAAAATTAAAACCGTCCTCTGCTGCTATCGCAGTGAAGGCCGTTTCCTTTTGCTGCCTCCGAATCACTTCCTGGCTTGGTGTGTCCATGGGGAACTCCCGAAACTTGTTGCTCTGTTTGTCCCATTCATTTGCATTTTTCCGCTGCAGAACTGCATTTAATTACCACGCAGAGAGCCCATTTACAGAGATAATGAGAGAGAGACCAAAAGCAAGCAAAACTCCCCATTACACAGTTAAACACTCCACACAAGAAAGGCAAATCCTGCCCTACACCCATCCCTTCTCCCTCCATATGTTCTCCTTAAAGAGAGATAAAACTCCAGCAGTCGCATATCGCTCTTAACTTCAGCCCGAGAAGCCTAAATTGGTCATTGTAGGGCAGAGACGTGGATTAATGAGGGCATATAAAGATATCCGTCCAAATTAAACTTATATTTCAAGCTCCTTTCCTTGAAACGTCTTGTGTGAAGGGAAGAAAAAAAACACACACACACACACACACACACACACACAGCTAAAGCCTCAGCTATCATTCCGCAAAATGTGGTTGCACAATATTCAACTATCCATGACAGCAACATGGCAGAAATTACAGCCTGTAAGCCAGAACAAATTGTGTAGCTGTATGCTATGTGGGTTTTGGAGTAATCTAATAAATGCCTTCAACATGACAGCATCAGTGCTAGCCTGAACGTTCCCACTTCTCATCTCTCCCTGCTTCAAGACACGGGCAATTGGGTGAGTATTGTTAAAAAAAGAAAAAAAAAACATAGAGCATCTTTACTGCATCACTTACAGCAGATAACACATAAGGTGTGTGTCAATCGAGCAGTTACAGACAGACAACAAAACCTAAATTCAGAAAAAAATTACCATTTAAAGAAGCAGATAAGAAAATATGAAATACAGTACAAGAGTTAATTATTTAACAGTTTTACGATGGCTGCTCTTTTTTAAAAAAAAGCACTGTAAACTGTTTTTTATTAGTGTGTTTTATTAGTGTTTTAGGGATACATAAAATGGAGAAAGATGAGGGGGTTTATTCATTTTCTTTGTGTGTTGTGTTTCAAATGAGATTGAGTGAGTGAGATGAATAAACAAATGGATAAAAAAAAAAGATTTTCACAAAAAAAATCCTTTATCATCTTATATCCAGTCAAATGGCTGAGCCAAGTTCTAAATTAGCTTTAGGTTTATTCATGCTGTTTTATCATTTGAGAGAATTTTGGCAATTAAGCAAAAATATGATGTTGAAGAGTTGCTTTGTTTTAGGTTTCCAGCTTTCCAGCAGGTTTTTTTCCCCTCATAGGCCACCGTACCGTAACCATTCACTGTATCATTGACCATTATCAGAATATTTTCCATACGGTTGTTTTCCAATGCAATACTTTTTCTTTTTTGATTCAGCTATTTTACTTAAGTCTGTTTTGTTGTTCCTCAGTGTTTCCTAGTAAGACTGCGGGTCATATTTTTGTTTTGTTCAGATTTTGTTGACATTTAAATTTGATTACATTGCTTTGGGTATGTTTGGTTATCATTGGTATTACATTTACCTCTGTGGTCTTAAAGGTATTTATTTCTCTTGCCGACCTTTACTCTTTTTTTTTGGCTTTAGTTGTATGAATGGCTTCTTCTTTGATCCCTGCGGTTGTTGTTCTTTCGGGATTATATACATGCATATACAGACACGTGAACAAATTATATACCAGCATAAAACATCTTATTAAAGTGCAGCTACTCTTTGGCACTGATTTAGTGTTTTGATGATGGTGGTGGAGAGCACCGTCTAACACCAACACCCCCAAAACCTCCCATAGCTGTTCAGTTTTGATTGAGATGTGGTGACTGTGACGGTCATAACGTATGATTTTCATTGTCATCCTCAAACCATTCAGTGACATTGTCATTCTCGAGAAGACCCCCCCACATCAAATGTTTCTTCATCAGATAACGATGATCAAAAAAGCAGCATAATAGAGCCACCAGATCTACATTTATTGTGTTTCGCCCCTCATTTATTCCGTTTTTTTCACTTAATTTTGCATGTATGCCTGTTATCATTTATTATGTGAAAAGCCTGAGGAAAGGTCCTGGACTGAACTGTAGCTTTGCAGTAAATTTAGTCTAAGTTTTATGACAGGAGTTCATCCCCCATTGCGTGGTGTGGCTACATAAGTGCAGAGATCACTTTGCCCACCTAAAGTCCACATTGAAATGTCGTCTTAAATGGAAAAATATCCCCACTACCACCCCAGCTAGAAGACACTCTCCATCACTGCAGATGACATTTTCATACTGCTCTGAACCATCGAGGTGTGAGGAAGGTCAGGAGCAGAGTTAAATTTTGTTTAGTGTTTTCCACTTCAGCACTTAAAAAGCAGTGCTTAATCATGCCTGAGAACGCCGTAATGGTCCGATTGTGATAGGTGTATAACAATAAAAACAACTTCCTCCTGTCACCTAATGGGCTGCCGTGTATATATGATTTTTTTCGCCATATGGGTAAGGCAGTCACTTAACCCGGGAACATTTGTACGAGATCCCAGAGAAGTGTTTTAGTATTGAATTTCCATCATAATCACTCTGATAATCTTGGTGAAGTGAGGTTGTTGCACCCCTGCAGAACAGCGGTTGTAGTGAAGCTGAATCGATGCCAGAGAGCTGTAAAACTCCTGGCGGCATGAAGTGACTTTAAAAAAAAACTTGTCTTTGCACTTATTTTTTTCTGGCATTTATCTAGACTTGTTCACTTCATTGAACTAATATGAAGTGTATAACCTTTGGTTAAAATGGCCCCACTCATCCCTGAATGTAAAGCAGGGCTTTGCCAACTTGCTCCCTTGACACCTTACCGTGTACTGAGGCGTGAGATTCTGCTGCTACGTCGGCTCTTTCTATTTCCTCAGCCAATTTTGTTCACCGTGTCAGGAAATTTGCATGCAAATAATGCATATCTATACTATAACACATATACAGTGCATTACTGCATTTATCTGAGAGTTAAACCTCTACACTGGAAATAAAAGGGGTCAGAAAAAACATGAATACCAAACTTTAAAGCATTTTTGCAGACCTTCATAATGGACAGTTGGTTTTGGAGGCATGATGACAAATGACTCTCCTCTTACCCTCCACCCCTAGTGTGATTGCAAAGCTTTACTTTCTCCCTAAGTCTATGCAGTTTACAGTTACAATGAAAGCACTTAAAATTCTTTGTCATTTTCCAAATAATAAGTCTTTCGGTGCATGCAGATGTCGACAAAAACAGGCCTCTCACTTTTAGCTATTGAAAAATTATTCTGGCTGAGATGACAACTGGCCCTAACAATGGCTCGATAAGCTCGTAAAAAAAAAAAAAAAAAGACATTACAGCTCTGGCTGCCTTTCCAATGTTTTAATGTTTTAAGCTGACTCATAGATGAGAATTCAGTAAAAGGGGTTTAAGGTGTCTACTTGACGGCTAAATACGTTACATAATGCACAAAGGCTAAAGTCAGCATCCTCACTCGCTGATGGTCCGTGTAGAAGATATGAAATAAAGTAGCAGCACTGTTCATGTACTGCAGTGTAGCACTAGTTAGACAAAGTATTATAGTACGATGTGGAAAAATGTAACAGGACCTGATCTGATGTTTGTATTTTCTAACAATGTAGTTTAACATAAAAAAAAGCTTTTAGGATGGCAAATAACCACAAAACTACGTAAATAACTCTTGAGTAATATCTTGATTAATGCTGGCTGGCTGCAGTATACATTTCCCCAAATCAGCAACCAGTCATTTGGATGTACCATAAATAATTTTAACAATATTAGCTGATGTTACTGTATTCCAAAACATTGAGAAACAGCACGTTGAGTGTTTGTGGATGTCCGAAGCAACACTGCCAGCATTATTACCCTTGCAAATGGACATGTACAGCATGGACGTGCAAATTAAAATGTTTTGTTTTCAAAAAAGAAAATGAGTCTTTGTTCTTTCAGGCAACATGTGAGGGTGTGTTGAAAATGACGAATGACTCTTGCAAAAGTAGGGAGGAAAAAAAAAAAAAGACATTCTGGTTATCCTCTTTGTTCTTTGGCTGTTTTGTATGATGCGCCAGCCATGCAGAGTGATGCTGAGTCACGCCAAACTGTCTAGAAAATGCCTAATTACTCGTGCACGGCGAATACAAAGATGTTGTTTTGTCTTCGAGAGCCATTTTCAGACTGAAAAATTAACGCAGGACCATGAAACAGTAAGGTCAGCGCACATCCGCTCAGACATTTTTCGGTTTGTTGTCGGCTCTTAAAACCCTGCTTTGGGGAGATAAATGGCAACAATAAACTCGGATATTAATTCCTTTTTTGTGTTTAGTCTTTGAAAAACACCTGAATTTGTTCTGTCATCGCTTACAATGGATCTGTATCACACCGTCCTCGCAATTCACTCTCCTCGCCTAAAAAGGGGAAGAGAAAAGTGAATCCTTTACTCAGTGGCACATTAATAGCTCTGCTTCATACAGTACCTATTCATATGTGAGATTGGCTACTAAGAATGCCAGCGAGATGAATAAGGCATAGGCGGATATGCACGATTTAAGAATCTGAAATGAATTACAAAGAGGTTGCAGCCATGACAGATCTGTTGGCCTCCGGCGGCAGCTGGGTCCTTTTTTAAACATTCTGTCAAGGAACAAAGCCGGGTCGGTAATCATGCATGTATCACCATAAAAAAACTAGTGCACTCTGTAGCCTCACAAGACCAGTTGCAGCCGTGTTAATGCATCAGGGAGAATATTACATTGCATTTCCTGAATAGTATTTGCCCAATTAATTGAATTTGAGGTTTATGAATTAAAGAGGAGTCATCTAAATTATAATCCTCAATTCACTTGATAACTCGAGCGTGAAATCCATTTTCTTTTTTTTTTCCTCTTCCCTCTTTTCTTTTTTACTTTAACTCTTCTAATTTCTGAGCGAGGCGCCTGATCATGTCTGCGAGCGTTAGTGCAACTGGATCTGACTGCAGATAAAACGGAGCAAAGAGGAAGCCAAATGGCAGAAGAGGATGGTTGACACTCATTCATTAACAGATAACTGCACAGGCTCGGGCCGACGCAAGCTGATGGACTGGACTGTATGCGGGGAAAGAGAGAGAAAGAGGGAGAGAGAGATGCCGTCGTACATGCACAAAGCCCCTCCAGAAAACACAGCATATGTGCAAACATGGAGACTTGGTATTTATCAGATATTGCTTTCTCAATATTCTTATGCCTCACTTTTTTTCCACCACGGTTTCATCAGGCTGGAGAGATTATTAGCGTGGTGCTTTCTTTTGCTGAAGGATCAACATGAGTCCCTCCTACACCTGCCTGGATGAATGTTCTTTCTGACACTATCCTTTGTCCAATGTTCTTTATACTGTAGAGTCATACTGGAAACTGTAAAAAAATAAAATAAAATCTTCAAAATGAGGCAAGAAATAGGCTGTGTAATTTAAGGCTCATGCATGCTTTACTTCATATTTGCACTGCAGGAAATGGAAGGTACGAGTCTTGGTTTCCTGTGCCGCGATAACTGGAGTCTGCCTCCAAGAGAAAGATGTCAGCGTTTGTTTAAACACTTCTGTTCACACCTCTTCTCTTTTTGACAAGCAACTTCTTGCAATCACGAGAGTAATTAGCATCCTCTTTAAATAGCAGTGGAGGTATTGTCGTGACATTAAGTGTGTTTCCTCCTGTTTTAACTACACTTTGAAATAGCAGATAAAAGTTGAATTTGAAAAGAAATGGCTTATAAATTCAAATAAAATGCAACAAAGTAGAACTGAATTAGGTGCATCTGCTCACCCGAGTGACGAGATGAAAACATCTGACCTATGAGGAGACCGTAACCTTCCAGAAACAAGTGCATGAAATAAATAAAAATGTTAAATTTAAATAATCTTCTCAACATCGTTGCCCGCTCTTTTGGCTTTGGGTCTTTCAATAACATCATGTCATTGTATCTTCTTCTACAGCGTTTTATCAGCGCCTAACAGCACTTTCCAGTTGATGATTTTGTTGAAGGTGTTCAAATTTGCTCTAAATTAAGATGGAAACTTCACATTTGTTACAGCAGAGCATAAAAATGTAAGGGTGGAAGGCTGGATGAACAAAGCGTCTGGTCCTATCTCTTATCTTTTGTCAAAGCTATGATTTCAAAGCATTTTTTCGACCATAACTGTGTAGATTTAGCTGCCCAAACCAAACCAGATGAGGTCGAGGTGGCAAGATTAAAAAAAAAACGTTGCTGTCTCGGCTTGTTGATTAGTTGAGACAACTCATTACTGGGTTCAGCTGGATCTCTGAAAAAAAAAAAACTGTTGCTTAAACCCTTCATCTTCATAAGAAAACAAGCCACAAAAAACGTCCACAGCGTGATTGTGGTACAATCAAACATAATCATAACCGGGTATTGACATATAGCAGTGGAATAAGTAAAGTTTATGCAAAGAGATGGGGTAATTATAAATAATAGGCGGTGCGTGCACCAGCTGTAAAGGCTACTGATATCATTAATCTCCATAACAAACATAACATTATTTTAGACCATTACCGTTTCAGTTCATCATAGCCTTGTTGAGCCTCCAGATATAACAGATTGCTTCAAGTGTATGTGCAGCCTGTGCCGTCAAGGCCCAATTTTATGCGCTGCTCATCGTCCTAATCAACTGTCACGATCACGGCCTCTGAGGAAGACACAGTTGGAAGATGGGGTGTTACTGTATGCAACTTCTTGTGTTGAATAAATTAGCATGTCAACCTGAAAATGAGTTGGCATTATGATTTTCTCTCATTGTGTCGCTGGAAGCGCAAGTGCTGAACTGCCGTGTGATTGATTTTCAGTGTCATGTTGATTTAGTTGCCGGGGATTACAAAATGCCATAAATTATAATTTGCGCGACACCTTTTTTTCTCCCCACTAAAGTTTGCTGTTGAAGAAAAGAACATTAGTGTTTTGCCAGTGCTGCATTAACGTCAACTTTTACGTAAATGATAGCTCTCCTCTTTCATTATCATTTAAAGCCCATATTGAGTAAAGTAAGCCCAAAAGCAAGCATTTAATGACGGTGTACGGCAAACATAAATGAGCTGTAACAATCTGATTTACATATTTTCCTGCATATATCACGATTCTGATAAATTTGTGGGAATTCTGTAACAAGCAAGGACATTTCATCCAGAGTAACTCTGGAGGATACGCAGCGTCTTTCTCTCATCACACTCATCTAAGCGAAATAAATCATCAGAAATGGAAATCATTTCTCTGTAAAATGCATTACTCATCACAAAGAAGAACAATCAGACACAACTTCATTCTCTCTCTCTCAAGACGATTTCTGTCCTCCTTTGAGCTCCAAAGACTCTCTTTGTCTTTCTTTCCTGCAGATAACCACGGTGTCCTCTGAGCCGCGTGTGATGTGTAGCGCGCTTATTTAAAGTTATGTTACATGCATGTTCGGGTTGATCACCTCTTTTTTTTTTTTTTTTTTTTAAACAGACAGATGGTGAAGCTGAGCAGAGTAAATGCGATGCCTGCACATCTGTTTTTCAACTGGCCGATCTGGAGGCCACTCTATCACCGAAACTCATTACAGAGTGGAGGAGACTGTGACTGATAAACCTCCGCCGAAACCATCTATTCTGCAAGCATATTCAATTAAAAAATTCATTTTACATTAATGTGTAATGATACTGTGGTATTCATGAAACATCAGTGTCTGTGACCTTGTGCTTTATAAATAGAAAGTGTCAAAGAATCTTTCCCCAATGTAAATGAATGATTTCTCGCAAATGTGTTTCTCTGTTGACTTGTAATTGGGTCTGTTTGTTTCAGTGAGGTTGCGCAAGAAACATAAAGAGCCAGTCAGAAACCCAATCACAAGCGAGGTTTAAAAGAGGCCTCTGGAAAGATCTCATTTTGTCACTGCTGACAGGATATACTGCAAGGAAGTGTTCCTTTTTCCTGACATAATGGGAGCGCTTATAAGGGCGGCATATAAACTTTTGCATCTCCAATAACAACCAAAGAGTCAGCTAATGGTCTCTTCTGCTATTTATTTTTCCCCATAGCTTCAATGCAAATGTAAGAAGATGTGTGAATGTAAAAAGATGACAAGGCGATCAACTGTAAAATACATGTTTGTGGCCATGTTTGTCTTTCTAACAACATGGAGTATATACACTTTTATATAAGTTCCCAACTTATTTTTTGCATGCGAGCCCTTGGGCTTTCATTAAAGTACACTTTAAGGCCTGGTTGGATGAAAACAACACAGTATTTCATGCAAAATGCAAAAATTAGAGGAAAGCCTAAAAGAATTTTCAGTAAAGCAGCCCCGAGAATCAGATTGGGAACCATTAGCCGAAATGTAAGCTGTGAGACGTCACAATGAGACCTGCAAATGAACGTTATCAGGTAAGTTGACCAGGAGGCTCGACAGGTGTCACATCTACCAGCATTACATCCATTACTGATACTGTACTACAACAACTGCAATACAATGCTGAGGTTTGTGACAGAAATCTCAATTTTGCTAATATTTTTACAATAGCCTGTATCTGTTATATTTGTTATATTTGTATTTGCCCATTTTTAACACATAAAAAAAAAACAGCTAGCTGGAGCGTCTCTGTGGCTGAAAAACACAAACTTCAAAAATACTTCAAATGGGACAAGACAAGAAAATGAGTTTTGGGATCCTCCTGAGGCAACATTAGGGTCACTAACACATTTATAATGGTGCATTTTGCAGCATATTCAGTTTATTTGAATAGAATTGCTGTAATTGGTGGATACTGTCGCAGTGGTAAAGTCTGTACATCAGCAGTTCCTGACTTTGTGTCTCTGCGCTCCAGCAAAATGACGACTGCATTTCCTTAATACAACGGCTGCAAAGATTCCACAGTCAAAAACGTCTCAGGGCAGCTTTAGATCTCGATCTTTGAAAGGTGATCCCAAAGAGGCTAAAATAGAGAATTGTCATCGCTTTTCTCAGTTCAATTTAGGAAAATTAGTGCAATAGCAAAGGCTTTCTTTCTTTCAGTCAGGACTGGGATCAATCAACTGAGCTCTCATCTAGTGAGCCATTTGTCTTAGCAGCATGCGAGCTAGTAATGTAGATTGTGAGCTATCTAGCACCACTTAAAATTACTATGATTTTTCATTTATTTTACTTTCACTACTTCCTTGTGCGACCACAACCTGCTGAAGGCTGAGAGCACACACAGAGTCGTGCCAGCTGCGGCCGCCACTCGGTTGGCGAAGCAACTTTTTCCTACGAAAAACTCAGACGGCACACAGGAGTCCAGCCATTCATCATAAATTGTCAGCCTAAGCTTTTATCGCGCATTTCATCATGCACTCTGTTGACAATGATGCAGTAGTCATAGAGAAATGTCGATGTGACAATTCCACTGAGAGATTGACAATTCGATTGGAGGCCCTCTGACAGATTGTTTTAATTTCATGCCCGCGCGATGAAATTTGACTGCGGAGTCGAGCGAAGGGCTGTGTGGAATGCATCACTTTTAGGATAATCTAATAATATCCAGATGAAAACGGTAACCTGTCTCTTCATCACTGCTGTATGTGTTTCTTTTCCCTTAGTTGAGAGGGATGTCAGCATCCCAGAACCTCCCACAGTTGTCTCAGCTGCTTGAGCAGCTCGCAGGTCCAAGAGGGGATTTGGCAGCATTACAATAGCAGGGCAGACATCCAAAATTCTCCTCTCCTCATTGCCGCTCTTCCTCTCCTCCTTTCCCTCCTACTGTCCTTTCCTTCCCACCAGTTCTTCACTTTCCCCTCCGACAGTCTCCTCCAGTTTTTCATCCTTAACCACGTCTTCAGGGAAACCGATTAAGCGCTGATTTAATCCCTTGCACTTTATCTAAAATCTAAAGTTGGTGTTCGCTCACTTTGTGCAATTACTTGGAAAGCTTTTTTTTGGAAAGGATGCTACAGATCGCTGCGATGCTAAGGTGACTGAATGAATGCAGCTGAAATATTGATTTATTATCTCTTTACAGTATGTGACTGCATGTAAATGTTTATCTGATCAGCAGGTACGGTCATTGATATGATAGGGATCAGACACATCATGAGTAATATCTGATCATCAAAAAAGGTATCAGCTGATTAATCTATATAGTACCAGTCAACTATTTTTACAATCGAGTCATCATTTAAGTCACATATCAAAAAGAAAATGCCAAAGATTTAAATTCTTTGCATCCTTAATGTTACCAATTGTTACTTTTCTCTGTTAAATAGAAAAAAATTATTTTAAATTGATTTGAGTTTGTAAATTAGAAAGTGTAATGAGCATTTTTCTCCGCTCTGACAGTTTCAGAGTAAACAATGATGGAAGAATCATAAAATTAACCAACAGATTAATGGATGAAGAAAAATAATTGTTCACTTTTGTTCATCATGTTGGAGTATTCACACTTTGCTTAGTTTCTAATTTCTTTTTAAATCCTGTTGTTCCCTCTCTCTCAGTTTATTCCCTTCCAATTTCTCCCCTATTTTTCTCTCATTATCCCATTTCCTTCCCCTTTCTTTTTCTGCTCTAATTACTTTTCCTGTCCTCCAAACCCATCCCTCTTCCTGCTGCGCATAAGTGCTGGCCCACAAAAAATTTGAAAAAAAACCCCCTAAATTCACATTTCAACTGGGAAGTTCCAGCTTTGTTGGTCAGATGATGATGAATGGTCGCTCATCCTGCGACTGGAGATGGCCCCCTGCTGTTTGGGATTTTAAATGAACTCATTGGGGCTGGTTTAATTGATTGTTTTTCCTCCAGTATTCAGCTAAAGTCATTAGAAAGCATGAGGAAAAACTAATTATCAATGCAGTCCTTCTTTACCACTTCGCACAATGCACTATTGACGGTAAGGCATTCAGTTAAATTAATATACACGGTTCCCCACAAAAATAAATGAAAGCCTGCTTTGTTAAAAGCTTGCCCATGTGGTAATCAGTGCTTAATTACAAAATAAAACCACCACCCACAAAGTGTGACACCTCCTTTTAGTAAAAGACTGGTTGCCTGGGTATTTTCTTGGTCTTGGTTCTCCTCAGCAAATAGGATTTTTTAGGATTTTGCTCATTTAACTGTTCCCAAGGGAGGCCGCGGATTCGAAAGCCACAGTGAGTTCGCTCTCCCCCTCCGCTTTGAAGCCCGCGACGATATGTCTGCCACGCAGGTGAACGGGATAGTGAAGAAAGATGAGGTGAAGAGAAAGGAGGGATGATCTCGCCGCCCTGGACCCTCTGGCTCTTCCTTTTGTCCCCCCCCCCCTCAATGGCAAGTGAGCATCTGGCAGAGCTAAGCTTTCCCGGCCTCCCCTTCCATATTTCTCTCTTTCTTTCCCTCTCTTGGTTTCTGTCTGGCTCTGACAAAGGCAAGCTGGCAGACAAATCCAGTCAAGCAGAACACCATGCTCAGATGTAAGACCATTCGTTTTAGCAGGAGCGAGTCAGGGTGGTAGTCTCTCCTTTTCTGCCTCTCCGGTCAATTTTGTATGGGGTGTCAACGTAATGGCGGCATCGGGGTAATGGATAAAGACGTTAACTTGAGAGAAAAGTGATTTGTGCAGGGTTGTAAAGCACATGCTCTGACGAAAAAAAAAAAGAATACCTCTAGAACCAGAAATCTTTGAAAGCCGACGCATTACGAATTCAAGCCGCGGCGGATAAATTATTTCCGTGGTGGCGCTGAACGGAGGGGAGTTTAAATATTCAGAGCGTGTCACCCGTTTGTTTTGAGCTGCCCTGCCCCTCCAATCGACTCAAGAGTCCGGCGGAAATATTGCAGATGATTAGTGACACGCGCGGCTCATCTGTATGTCAAGGAGGCGTCATCATCCACCGAGGAGCCAGGAGAACAATCGCTGCTGGATATTGGTTCGCGTTTGGGTTGGACACCCGATCGCGACCTTGATGGCTCTCCGTCAGGTAACTGCAGCTGTAATTTTGCACTCCACTGATTTCAGAAATGCACCTTGATATATACGTTTCAAAGCCGAAACAGACAGCTTATCCGATCAGCAGCCGCCTTTTCTATGATGAATTGCATGCAAGGTGAGGTCAAAATAATGGGAGCACCCAAATGTCAACATTAAGTCTCCCCAGAGTGACGGATGGGATTTCTATTCTAGAGTGGCTTAATTTCCTGGCAAGTTATCTGCCCTCGGGGAGCTGGATTAATTGTAGTAATTTCTTATACAACACTTGGTGCTGAATACTCTCGTTCTGGGATGCAGCTCCTTCACATGATGACTGCTCCACTGTGATAATCAAGCAGTTGGGGGAGAACAAAAGGAAGAAAGAAAATGGGTCTAAATTAGATGATTACATTTTGTGGATGTTTTTTTTCCCTCTCCAAGCACCACAGATAAAAAATATATATGTATCTGAACTAGCAAAGCTCAACTGGAAATATTTGATTCTGTCATCCAAGAATCGCCTCTTTGGTTCAACACACCAGCCTGTCATGTAAACGCTTTGCCGCGGTCGAGTCGTAACGGTCCTCGCCCCCTCCGGACGCACCATGCAAACGCGAGATATCTCGAGCTAGGTCTGCCAAAATCACGAGCTGTTAAAAACTGGAATCAGCCACTTCCCCCTCAATTTGGACAGACGCCAACGTGACTGCACTCTGTGACTGCCGTAAAGCCACTATATTGCTTTTTTCCTTCCCCACAGCGAGTCTGACGCGGGTCGGCCATAGTGAGACGTTACAGCCAAGCCACAGTCATGCGACTGACAGTTATCTTAATGTAGCTGGAAACCTGAGCAAATGCAGGAGCCAGGAAAGAGACTATGAGACAACAATTAAGATCCGGTTAAGCCCTTTTTTTTATTATTCCAGACTAACCAGCAATGTAAACCAACGGCAGGTTAGTCAATATTGTTGGAATAAAACAGAAAAAGAAAAATTCAAGATTTTAACATTCTGCTCGATAACCTTCACAAAAAAGTTTTCCAAGGTACTGATCTGTGGAGAAAATATGATAAAATTGCAGCTAATTCTAGGCAATGGAAGTGCATCAAAGCAGGTAAATAAGACAGTAGATGTGATACAAATATTCAAACACAGACTGGAAGTTGAATGAGATGGAAAAAAGAAATAACAGATAAAAATAATTTTTGGTCTAAACTAAGTGCAAAGCGTTCCAGGTAGGAAATGGATGGGACACAGGATTGTGCTGGCAGAACTGGTTGTTGGTTTGGCTCAGGATTATGCTTCTTTCTTCATTCTTTGTTGGCTTTAAATGCTGTTGTTACCTGCTGAGCATTTATAAAAAGCATTTATTGGAAACCTAAGCGTCTTCCACATAATGACGGATATTTTAAAAATCTTTTCTGTTCTTGTGAACCAACCTGAAATCAGAAATAGTCACCTTGAAACCAATCGATTCTGTAGTAAAG
Source organism: Terapon puta (assembly GCA_028564955.1). Lineage (NCBI taxonomy): Eukaryota > Metazoa > Chordata > Actinopteri > Centrarchiformes > Terapontidae > Terapon > Terapon puta. The sequence continues at coordinate 5,185,142 of JAOXYL010000065.1, forward strand.
TGTGTAATACAAGGGTCCATTTTCTTTTCCACACGATGAATATCTTGTTTTTCTAACTGCAAAATATTTTTGGTGACATTTTTGTCTAGTTTAAATATCGAGTTCAATGTTGTGACGGCAGCCATATTCATGCCACATAATTCACCTCACACACTTGAAAATGTATCACAGACCGCAATTTTAACAAATCATTGTAATTTGATCTAATGATAGTTTTTCCTCCAATCAACAACAGTGTAATCAAGCAATTGGCAAGAAGCTGAGCACAGCGGCTTCTCATCACTGGCAGTTCTGCTGGTTCTCGATTTTTTTTTTCTTCAACTCAGAATAAACATCAAACAACACTTTTGTTTTCATGCAAGAGGTCACAAATGTTTAGACAATAATCGGAGGAAAACTAAAATCCTGCCTTTTTTCCTTTTTGCCTTATCCACAGCTTTTTTTGTCATATCTTTACACAAGAATGTCACATCTGGCTGGAAATAAGAACGTTAGCGGCTGCATTACTGAGTCGGTGACCTTCCCGTCATAAGACAGCACATCTCAGCGTGAAGCCACCCAGTCAAGTTTACAGATAATAGAGCAGACTTCAACACAGACTTCATTTCCATCAGAAGGAGAAAAAAAAAAGTTGCACGAGGTAAAGTCAGTTGATTCAGATGCAAATGCCTATTCAGAGTGCAACATCGGAGGAGGTCAGACATGGCACAGGCTAAGTATTCACAGCAGCGCCGCGGCAGGAAAGCAAACGCTAACTGCAAAGAGGAGGCAGCCTTCCTCCAAAATTACTGACAGGTCTCTGTGTGTGTGTGTTTGCAGGACGATTCTGCCGCTTTATCTCGCCTAAGGCCCGGCGGAGACTCGGGCTGACACGTTCCAGCTGGTTCTCTGCACAGGCTGCAGACAAAATAGCAAACTGCCGACCAGCAAAGACGTGCGAGGGGATGCTCACTGTGCCCTTAAGGATTTATGTCCTGGTCTCTTTGAAGTGTTGCTGCAGTCTCTGTAATTGTCTGGCCTTTGTGGACTAATTGCTTGTCTGCTGCACCGTGGCATACGGCAATTGCTGGAAGAAGGACTCACTTTAAAAATAAAGGCGGCCGCCGTCCTCGAGAGCTACTCGTTTGAAATAGAGATATCAGGGGCTTTGTGCTGATTGGTTTGCTCAGCGCACCTGAGAAATGCCAAAACAACAAACGGCGCTATCCCATTTAAATGCGTGTTGTACGACAGAAAACAGTCAAAGACAGTAACTGCAACCATTACTACTACTGTTATTAGCAGCACTGAAGATATTTCACGTATCAAAACAATAACTACTTTGAATACGACACTGTATAAAAGAAGCACAAGCCCGAAAGTTTTTTCTCAAATATCAAAAATCAGTCTGTAGCTTCTATTACTTCTTCTTCTCCTGCAAATATTATTACAACTATTATTATTGCAACTATTGATAACTACTTCAATATAATCTCTACCACTGCTGGCACTGATGCTATTGATATGTCTTATTCCTCATACTCATCTTTACCACGACTGCTAGTACCACCACTATTAGTACTACTAATATCATATACCACTAAAATATTGATATCTGTATAAAGATACCTTAAGCCATGCATCACTTCTAACTATGTTTAAGGACCATCTAACCACTTCATCGAAGATTTTCAAAGCAGGAGGTAAGACTCCATTTTGTCCGACTATTAATATACTTCAATAATTAATATCAGTGTCATTAATACATACCCTGCTGCTACTAGTCTTATTATCCTGGCAATTACTAGCTACCGCCACCTGTGCCTCTCCTACTTTTACTGCTACCACATCATTATTTCACCACCTTTGCCACCATCACCACTGCGACAGATTACAGGAGTTACTATCACTCCTCCTCCGACATCTTTATAACGCTTAGAACTCAGTTATAATATTTTTACTTTACACGTGCAGCCCGAAAGGTACTGCACAAATAGAGCGGGAGGAAATGTGCACGCTGAGCACAACAACCCTCCCTGCACCGCCGACATTAGCACTCGTAGCTTGTTAAGGCCAACTCGGTAAAATGGCAAGAGCTTGATTGGACCATATATGAACTGACATGTCACATTATTTCCAGCATTCCTCTATCTGTCGGACGCCGACTGTCGACAATGCGGCGCGCGGCTCCTGTGATAAGGTTGCCATGACATTTTCCAGATGGCGACTGAAAAACGTCGGAAACAAAAGGCTGGTTAAATGGATTCCATCCTTTGCTGCGGGTTTGATGCTTCCTTATCGACAGGCTAATTCCCAGGAGGAATAGGATGTGCCAGGGGAGGAGACTAATGGAACAAACTGAGAGTCGTATTCCCTCAGACACCGTGGCTGAGTCTAAACTTGCCTGCTTTTGAACTGCGGCACTGCCCGGCTCTATCTTTTGCTTTCCATCGTTTGCCACCTCGGGGCTGGGTTGAAAGGTCAAAGCCACATCAGATTTGTCTTTGTTTGTAAAAAAAAAAAAAAAAAAGCAGCATTATTCTCCACATCCCCCCTTCCCTTGACCGTACGTGAAAGGGAAAGGTATGGCATTTTTCGCTGGTGAGAAACGTACCGAGGCGCAGCGTGTAGAGCCGGACTGACAATGACACATGACAATGACAACTCTTTTGTTGCTCGGGCTCCCGGTGAGACTGGATCCACAGTGACAATACAGCAGAATAAATAACTCCAGCAGTGGATTAGATGAGGGAGCTCATAACAGTCTGCTCATACCATTTAAACTGAGGCAAATAAACACAGGCAGCAGGTGACATGTCCAACAGATACTGTAGTGCTGAAGTACAGGTCTCCTGAGGAAACATGCCCCCCCACCCATCCAAAAAAAAAAAAAAACAGCCTGCTGTTCACTTGAAAATGTTGAACAACAACAGCTGTATCAAGTAAAACGAAAAAAAGGCTTTTCCTCCCCTCCATGTGCACCTTTCTTCCCAGATATGGTAGCTCGTCAATTTAACATCACGCTAATGCACAGAAGATTTAAAGACCAGCTGCTGCCGATCCACAGCAGCGGGACCTTTTGGCAGTGGGAGCAGTTTTAGCGTGTCATCGATGATACAACGGGGGTGCGGTGTCTGCTGAGCTGTTCATTTGTGAAATGAGCGGTGCCGCAGTTGTAATCAAGGCTCACGGACAAAAAAAAAAAAAAAAAAAAAAACCCAATCTAGACTCTGTCATAAAACAAGCGGGGCTGACAACATCACCATCAAAAACACCAGGGCTGCTTCGAAGACTCCCAACCATGATCGTACTTAGCTTTGATTCACTGGAAGATAAATCCAAGCTTAATGTTTCACTCCCAGCAGAATCTAAATTGAGATTCCATAGTAGTTTTCTCAGTAGTTTCTTCGTACTTAAACTTGTGAGTTAAAAAGTGCTCATATTCATAAATCAGATTTTGTTTATATTATGCAACTCTTTTCCAAAGTTTAGCTGAATATAAATTGTTACAAAGTCTCCCATATGCATTTGGGTAATTAAACAAAAAAGTGTAGACAGTAATTTTGTGGTCACTGCTTCAATGAGATAAATTTATCAGTCCATCTCAATTTTTAGACCTTTCCTTGGTTGCTTTTTAATTTGCCATCTGTCACTGATTCTAATTGGAAAGTCTTAACGACTTTTGTCCTGAATAATTTCTTTGAAATACATCATTTTTTATTTATTATTAACTACTGTTTGCAGATGTTACAGTTACAGTAAATAAGAGGCACTGTGAGGCGCAAGCAACCTCCGAAATTCATACATTTTATTTCTGAACCAACTCTCCACACGTTTCTTCACACAGGAAGTAATGTGTCTGCATGATCGGGTAAAAAGTGAGACCTGTTAGAAGATAATCTCTCCACATGGTGGAGTTGACATGGACGTCTTTGTGTGGAATAGACAAAGATGTCCTGCAGGACGCTGCGGTGTGCTGAAACATCAAAGTGTTCAGGGTGGAGTAATCTCAATCAATAGCTTTCCTGAGTGAGAGATGTGCAGGGGAGAGAGAGGCCCAGACACAGAGGCAAAGACCGAGAGATTCAACATAAACAGGTCTCAAAGGTGTTTTTATGTGGTGCATGTGGATGCAGGAACATTTGTTGCCGACATGATGAAAATGACGAACATTGCTGGTATAAATGTATTTTCCCTGAAACAATAAGCACGCATCGTGTGCTTAAACTCAACAAGGTCTCAGGAAACCTGGAGAAATGCAAAGCATGTGGCTGACAACTTAAAGGATACGATTTGCATTTTTCTGTGTTTTTCATATTGTCAGCAATTGAATGAAAGGACACAAACATGTGAGTCTTTCAAAAAGCTAAGTAAAGGCTGTGCTCTACGGATTTTAGACACCGTTACTCACACTAGAGCTTCAACTAAAGAATGTTTTCATTATCTGCCAATTTTCTGGTTTCGTTTCAATTAACCCTAACCCTTAATTACTCTGTTGATTGACATCAGTTCTTCAAAACTTTTGTCTAAACTCAAACTCACAAGTAAACTCCAATGTCATCTCTGACTAAACACTTCCTTGTAAATCTGCAGTTCGCGGTCCCATTTCTCTGCTCTAAATTATTTTGACCTGGAGGGAGAAAGTCTCAATGTATGGAGAACTGCGCCAACCCGGGTGTCACCGCTGACGAGTGATTGACTGGCCTTTAAATACCTAGTTAGCCTTGGGAGAACGGCCCATTGCCAACCTCTGTGGCGCTCTGCGAAGAATGGGAGAAATGTGTCTCAAACCAGCTCCAGCATAAACATTTCAAACAACTTCTTTCTAGCGACAGGGTAAAAGGATATTTGGGTGCTGCACACATTTCATCCGGGACTCAATTTAGCATCAGCTGAGGTTGGTAAACAAGCCAACAAACACACAATATAGTGTGGGTGGTGTGCCGCGGCTCTGTTTTTGGCATTCTGGGAGCTCTTCAACAGGTGAGTTCTTCAAATTGAATTGTGCATTGGCAGTGATACTGTACTTGTTTCCGTTAAATTACCTGGAAAACTAGAACACCATGGATATTTTACTTCTGAAGCTTTGGCTTTAGGTGAAATTGTAAAGTTAAGCACCGCTAAATTAAGGTGTCCATCTCCAGGTTTCTCCCTCACAAAAGGACATGCACTGTATAAAGCAGAAAACAGGTGCTTACCTGGGATGCTGGGTCGATATATAGCTTAAAACTACATTTTGCACACATGGTCATGCTTCTTTATTCCACACTTATGAAAAAGCATCTTTTTGTGTTGCCGCTGTGAAAAGGATAGTGGAAATGTCTTTTTCCACACCCTGTGGTCCTGCAGTAGGTTTTATAATGGAGATCTGTAATCAGTATAATGTGATTGAGTCTTTAGTTTTATATTCTGATATCATCGTGCCTGTGTCTACTTGGCAAAAGCAAGTCAGACTTGGGATGGGTTCAAAAAGAAATATACTGATCATGCACTTTTAGCTGTAAGACAATGCAAAACACACTTAATTAGACATTCAGCTACAATAAATTACTGGCTAAGTGATATGAAAAGTTATATCCCTCTTGAAAAAACACTTTTATAAAAAGCTGCCTCCAACAGGATTGATGGCCAGAAGTGTTATGAGCACTGTCTGATTTCTGCAATGGTCTAAAAAAATGTATGTTGATGTGTATTTGTGTGTGTATTCTTTCATTTGGTGAGTTTTACTACTTTATTTTGTGATTTGAGCTACAACAACAACCGAGAGAGATACCTAATCTTTATGTGATCATCACTGAAATCTTTTCAGTCATTTCTTTCAGGAAGCATGACAAATCTCTTCTGGTTCCAGTTTCTTTAATGTAAGGATGGTTGCTTTGCCATATTTGATAGTAAACTGAATATTGTAGCGTTTTTGGCTGAAAACAAAATACTGAAAATGTCGTCTTGAGCAATGGGGAATTATAATGGTTATGTTTCATTGCATTCGATTTTTTTTTTACACAAAACTCTTCATCAATAATGAAAATGAAAGAGCCTTACAAAGAATTTGACAGTATAGAGTGTTGGAAGAAACTTAAGTAAATCAAACTAAAATAAAATAATATAAAAGTGTCAGCACTCTACAAAAGAAAAAAGTGCAGATTGACTACTGACTGTCAAAACTCAGCAATAACAAACTGAACTGAAAAATAATCAAAATTTTATCACCTCTATTGGGAGCAGTGGAGTAAAGAAATATAGTGGGTAGCTGAAATAAGCCATTTGGTATTGCTACCAACTTGTCTGCAACCTACAGTATTTGACTGTCTAAACTACCAAAGGTTTGTTACTGACAGTTTGGCTTGTTAAGGTTTCTAGATAACATAAACTTGTGATAGCTGGGAGTATCAAGTGCTGAACGTCACTCTACAAACGTTAAGTGTAAGCTTTAACCAGTGTATGTTGCCGATGAACTTTCCAAAATATTTTATACATGTATGTTTTCAAATGACTACATTGTGACTGTATGTAAAAAAAAACATTTTAAAAGATACATTTACAAAATGATGCCCTGATGTGGATGTCTGGTGGGGTTGGGGGGTCATATTAAGATCAGCAAGCTGTCGGGCTTGCAACACACTTTTGCATACCCTGTTGTGATAATTGTTTGAGTGCTCCTCATGCAGGGGTTGCAGTCAGTTCAGGAGAGGCGGAAGAAGGGTTGTATGTTTATACCAAGAGATACGCAGCTGTTCAGCATCTTAAACCCCTCAGGTGGATACAGTACAATGCAGATGGCTGTGGCATTTTCTGCTGCCTTCACCATTGCACACCATGGTTAACCTGTTGCCGTGGCAACCTGAGAGCTATGTGCATACCTGCATTATATATAGATTTGGGGGGGAAAAATGTGGTTCCAAAATAAGGGTTTTCCTGTACTGCAGCCTGAATCCAAACATCTATACGGCGTCGTGATTACGACGGATTGTCGCACAACAGCAGCGGATCCCTAACCTTGGCAGTGTCAGGTCGATGCTCTATCTATTGAGCCACACATGTAATAAAACCCCTTAATCCTGGCAGTGTTAGTGTATCGCTCTGCCCACTGAGCTTCAGAGGACATGGGATACCCAAACCTGGAAGCATTGAGACATCTCGGTAAGCAGGATGAGACGTAGCAGAAAAGTAAGGAGGCTAAAGTGAAGGCCAAGGACAAAAAAAAAAAAGCAAAACACCCTAAACACCAGAGGGAACAAGGTCTCTCGCCATTTGATTTCCCTAGCGGAGCAGAGATGAGGTGCCCTTGTGGTTTAAAGATACTGTGCTTTAATTAGAAAGTCGCCGGTTAAATCCCATCAGCTACCAACACATCCATTGACAGCCTTTTGTCCTGTTGAAATGTCTTCACTGCTCTCCAGTTTGTTGAGATTTTGCATGCACAGAGCACTCTGGCTATCGACCACACTTTGGTTAAGGTCTAATGTGGATTAAGCTTTTTAAAAAGAACCTATCATACCCTGATTGAGCATCCCAGAATAGCTTTAACATGATACCGCGTAAGCCTGTCACCTCTACCCTCCATATTTGACTAAGTAGATGGCTTTCAATAACAGAAAGAAATAATCATCCCAGGAGTAATTTGTGCAATTGTCTCTCAATAACCTGACAAATAGGCTTGTTAATGCAGATTCTGAAATAAGCTCTCTACCAAATGCTGGGAAATTTGCCTTTGGTGGATAAATCAATAAGGGTCATCCAGCGTGCTCGGTACTTCTGAAAGACAATAACGCTTTAATGCCATGGTGATGCACAGTCTTTGGACTTCGCCTTTTGTTCCCGCTGAATATTGCCGACCATTTCTGACCACGAGCCAATTAAATCAAGGCAGAACAACGGAAGTGTCAAACGAGCTCATAAATTGGCTGTCTGTTACTCTCGCTCCGCGCAGGGCCGCTGCGTCTAATCTTTCACATATTTTTCATGAAGACAGTGTATTTTAATTGTTTTGGCTGATCCATTTTTTTTTTGCTTCTTGGCAGTCATACTGGAGTTCACCAGGGCTCGGCAGCCGAGGATGGAAGTTCATTCTTGGACCGGGTAATGGGCAGAAATGTCATATTCTTTCTTCAACTTGATTTGGACTAAAAGACAAAAATGTTCAGAAAGCAGTTTAAATGCATTAGTTTAAGTAAGTCATAGTAGGCAAGCAATTTGGTAGAGTATGAGCTTTCTTGAGAATTATTGCTGGTTTCTATTATTTTGGTTTGTGAATTATCACAGTATACCTGTTTTATTGGTCTTGAACAATTGAATGATGGTAAAGTGATAAATATCTGGATCCTTTTGCAATAACCTGGATGTGAAATGAGTAATGACTTCATCTATGTGAAGGATATCGGACATAAACAGTGTGATATTTGTTCTTATGGATATGGCACAGCACCGGTATGATTTATACACAATGATTTAGAAAGATCCTAATATGCAGTTAATGATTTTTGTCATTAATAGCACCTCATCATGTTCTTAATCAATCCATTGTTCAGCATGCAAGATAGTTATACCTTCCCAGAACACACAGTGATATCCTCAAATAGTTTAGTAAGTGTGACCAAGAAGACAAAGAAATTAGAGTTTACAGAAAGAAAAAAAGCAAAAAACCCCACAAAATTGAGAAACATCTATAGACTGACATTCAGAGTCACTTAAACACCATACAGGGTCGATATATTTCCTGTGCTGTGGAAACCATCCCTGATGTGTGTCTGGGCTCATATGTTGCACATTTTCTTTCCCAATTGACAGCAGAGTGCTCGTGAGTGTTTACTTTGATATCTGTCTGTCTGGTTTGTCACAGCAGACCAGCAGCACGGCCTGTCTCGGCTATAAAATCAGATCAACAGAGGATTTTTCTAGCTGTAACACAACACTTAGAGTGGACATCTCATTAACCATCTGCGGTTAATTGTGGGAGAGGAAGCAGTGGGAAGAAAGGTCTATGCATGTACACAGCATTTCAACATCCTTGCAATTTTAAAGAAAAAACTGCTTATGCAGTTCAGAGTTCAGATGGTTATGTAACCACGTAACATTCATCTACCCACAGGGTCATAATCGAAGTCTGCACCTTCAAGAATTTATAGTTTAAACCCAGTCAACTCCTATGCCTTTGGAAAAAAAGATTCAAACATCAATAGCGAGGATGTGAATCTAAAATATGAAGGATTTAAAATAATTAAAATTGGCTTTGCTAATGTTTTATGGAGATGTTTGTTAGACCTCAAGGATGCACACAATGCAGTTTGGCGAGTCACTGTAAAAACTTGTTTTTGTTTACAGGAAAAACTCAACAGGGCATCTTTAAGTGCACAGATTCAACAGTATTTGGGTGTCTGACCTTAGCACACTATTATTATTCATTCAGGATACTTCCTCAAGTGTTTCCTAACTCTTTCCTCACACTACTCTGTCATTAGCAGCTTCCTTTCTGTACATTCTCCATTCAGCCATTAGTGATGAGATTGCAATTGATAATATTCTCATACTCTCATGTTTCTTTTCTTGTTTATTTGATTGCTCCGTGACGGCGCACAGTGTCAAAAAGACGTAATTACATTCATTGATCAGGGGAAAAATGCACTAAATCATCCTCTGTTGATTTTAACCACAGGTAATGTTATACACAAAACATCTTCCCACATCTCAGTCTAACTGAGTCTTCCTGTTAGTCCCTAAAGTAACCCTAACCTGAATTAACTCACTCATTACAGTATGTGGTAAAGGAATCTGTGCATATATAGGCCTGTGTGTTGAACATCATTAGGTTTTTTTCCCCCCCTCCTTCTCACAGTGTGGTTTGTATAGATTAAAGTGTTAATGGTAACCAAGGGAAAACACCAGTAGTGGTGATAAAAAACTGAGAACGGCAATAACAACAATCGCTGTGGGGAGAAAGCGACAACCGGTGCTGAGGGAACGCGGAAGATTTAGAAGCCGTATGATCAGTTAGAAAACTGAAGATCTCCAAGGCAACAAAATGAACTGCGTAATATTTTAGGATAATTGCAGATGGTCGCACGCTGGGGGTTGGTTTGGAAAGAATTAAATTTATTTGGCCCGGAAAGCATGTGCACGCTGCGGAGCCTAAAGCCGGTACAGCACTTTTGTTTCCCCAGAAACTGTAACCTTTAGTTCATGCAATCCTGCCAAGTCTTGTTACAGCACAGAGGTGGTCATTAGTGTGTGACGGCACCAACTAACTTTTGATAACAAAAAAAAAAAAAAACCCTGCTTTAAATATACTGTTGAAGGTTTAACATAACTCGTTCCCTGTCAGGTCTACAGGGGCATTTTCACACTCCTGATGCCTTCCTGACCTCATCAACCTGCCTCAGCGCTGTCATTCATCAACGTAGCCATTAAAAGTAATGACCTCTGGAGAGCCGCTTCATGATTTAACGGCCTGCACTCCTCACGGAGAACTTGGTTAAAGGTATTGTTTACAGATGAAGAAAAAGACTGTCAGGGTAATGAATTTTTACACTTTCAACTCCCCCTGCTTTTTGCGTTCGGAGCACTGTGTAACACTGATATATGAATGCTGCCGCGGTGATAATGATACGAGGCCAAAATGGGCTTGCATATTGTTGTGGTAAGTTATTGCTGATGTGCAGATAAAATAAACATGAATTATAGAACAAATTATGGGCTCCATAACCATATGTAACGGAAGCTGATATGTCAAATCTACGGAGAGAAGGAGCAAATTATCACCTGAAGCCAAAGTGAAACCTGTACAGCTAACCCGCAAGACAAAATATCTGCCTACACTATGAGGCTTAATGAGGCAAAACACCATTAGCATAGCGAGAAACACACCAATAAATTACTCAACCACTGGCGACTTCATTACCCGTCAACTGATTGAAGTGTCTATAGATAACTCAGTGTTACACAACCCTTTCCACTGCGGTAATATTGCTGTCTACATAAAACGCATAAAGATGCGGTAATATGTGTGACGGCACTTGGAAATCCATTTAGTCTTGCAATGCAATATTGCAGCGTGGAATTCTTCTCCCGGAGATGGGCCATGCAAATGAGATTTTTGCATCTTGACGAGATGAGAGCGCTTTTTGGCCATAATGATGTTGTAATGCTCAAGGTTACGAACCTGCTTGTAGGGCAGAGGGGAGGCAGGAAAGTCTGAAGTCACTTCTGTGGAAGGTGTAAAAATCGACGCAGCTGATGGTTGTGGGATTATTAATCTATTGTGCATGGTTTGTCGGCGACCAGCCCGGAGTTTGTGATGTACTTGAGGTAAAGAGAAGGTTGTGTGCGTTCAGGATTTTCCAAAATGACTGTTTAATTAACTCATTCACAATTTCCCCTCAGTAGTATATTCCACATCGAGTCGAAAATGTAGTTTTCAGACACACAATAAAGTCCATCATTATTAAGATGTGACTAGTCCTCCAAAAGAAACAATAAAATATGTTTTCCATGTCAAAACAACAAGTTTTTTTTCTGATCTGACCATATGCTCAGGAGTCACATTGAAACTATGTTTTGGTTTTCATTAAAAAGTGATCTAAGAAGTGAGCTCTGATTGAAGAGTTCTTGTTAAAAAGTTGAATTTGCTCAAAACAACATGTTCTTGTTTAATTTGTGATGCTTATTTTGCCTGATGACAGACCTCACCTGTGTGCTGATGAACAGCAAGTGAAGAAATAAACAGATGGATGAAGTGTGCCACATCTCATTGTTTGAGTTAAACAAAGCCGTGGGTGTCGTGGAAATCAAATTCCCTCCAAGCCAGACAGGAAGAGACGATTGCAATAAACATCGATTTCATTCAGCATTCTCGCTCTAAAAGCTGGAAGTTAACCTCATGTGAACGGAAATATAACCTTATACAACGTAGTGTTGTGAGCTATGAAAAAAGTGTCAGCGTGATAAATTTGATCATGGTCCCTGTTTTTCAAACAGCAGCTCAAAGCCATCTGTTGTCACAGGCAACATTTCTTTGTAATTGCCACTATCAAAAGTACTGAATTCTTTTGAGGCAAACAGAGTCAGGAAAATTATAATGACGCTTCCTCTTTTGGCATGTGATCCAGGAAAGCTGTATTCAAAGACGAGGATCGAGTCCCCTGCGTACGTCGCTCAGCATGTTTCACCAGATAGCCAAACAGATGGAGGCAGCACTGCAAGGATTAAATAAAGCCCCAGACATTAAAGTGAAGTTCAGTTTTATTTACTTGGGCGTCTTGGTCAACATGTTGATTAAAACGAAAAATGTCTTGCAAAGACCTGCTGTGTCTTTACTAGGACTTAAGAACCGAGAGATATGTTATTTTATTTGAACAAAATGTGCTCTCCGTCTGTCAGGGAGATCTCTTTGGAGGCTTGAGCCCCAGATGTTTCGATGAAATATATATCAAAACATATCGGTTTTGAAAATAATTGTTAACTGAAGGTCCACTGACTCCTTTATTTTGTGGAGCTTTCAGCAGAGAGATATTTCCAAGGTTAAGGATGGAGTTTTGTGGTATTTATGTTGCCACTCGTCATGCTCGCTATATTGCGAGCACCGCACGGAGAGCCGCGTTGGATTTAGAGGTCAGACGCTGGGCGCTCATTCGTACATGCCGGCGCAGAAATCACCTGTCTGCTCGGCACTTTGTTAGTTTGCTTTTGTGCTGCCGACCACCAACGTCCGTCACTAATTGGGGACAGAGGAGGTGCGGTGGAGAGGGAGCTATCATGCAAAATGTAGAACAGAGGGGGTCTTTGCAATTTGAAAGGAAGGCTACCTCGGTTTATTGGACTAGATTTTGACATTTTGAGGGAGCAAAAATCAGCCGACTGGCCGACAGGCTGAATGCCAACAGAAAGCAGAAAAATGCTTCAGGAGAGCCTTGACCAGCAATAAACCTGACGACAGAAGTATAAAATGTTCAGTTGTTTGATTTCCTGGATTGTTAGCTAACTTGTCATTATCTGCAGAGGTAACTAGTTAGTGAAGCGTTGGTGGTTGTTATTACAATGTGAGGGTTGCAGAGGCACTATTTAGATCACACCACAACTTGTAAGAGTGAATGTAGAGGTCTTTTTTATTATGCTTATTATACTACAACATACACAAAGCAACTGACTGAAGGACAATCTAACATAAAATATCTTAGAAAGGCACTATTCGCCACCAGAACAACATATGCTCTTGGCTTTGAATCTCTGAACTCTCCTGGATGGATTAACATCATTCCTCCAAAAAGATACTCCAAAATCTCCCATAGCTGTTCAGTTTCGTTGAAGGCCAGAGTGTCTGACTGACATGTTTCAGATTCAGATTTCCTTTATTAGTCCCGCAGTGGAGAAATTCACAGCCTAACAGCAGTAAGAGACACGGTGGAAATAGTGGGAAAAATGCACATGGAATAAGATTAAAAAATAAGAAAATAAGATACGGAATAAAAATCTAAAAATTTTCATCCATAGAAGCATTCAGTGACTCTTGCTCTGTGGATGGAGGCACAGTCACCCTGGAAGAAACCACTCCCATCATGATTCATGACAGGATAAAGATGATCACTTAGAATAACTTTGTACTGACCTTTCACTTTAAGGGAACAAGTAGATACTACTCATGCCAGGAAAGTGCTTCCTATCTATAAAAGACATGTATTAGCCATGTTCTCCACTCTTTGTTTCATGTTTTTCCTTTAATTTGTCCCCCGTCTGTATTTTGCTGTTACAGAATAGACCTTAACTGAGAAAACTATTCACCTACACGAGGTGTGCTTATATTATGGATAGGCGGTATTTCCGCTGAATGTGACTCGCTGATTCAAAAACATGTATTTAAAGTTTTATATTTATTGATGACTGCTTATCATTCACACAACCTGAACCAAATGAAACGGAGAGTATTCGACACAACAGATTTAGAGATGAAAAAAATTCGGGGAGACACTGCAGATAAGAGAGACAACACAGCTCAGTGTGAGGGCAGCAGGATACCACAAATGAACTTGAACCTGCATGAAATTAAACTGTTGTCAAACCTCTGTTGAACACAGTGTTGTCAGCACATCTGCACGCTCACTGTGACACATCTGGCAGGTTCCCCTCGCACTCCCAGACAGATGTGGGAGTGCAAACCACAGAAGCTAACACTGGAGGAGGAAACGGGCTCAAACTCAACGTGTGTGACCTTCACAGACTTCCCCCCCCCCATTCTCGTCACCGCCATGCTGAGCATTAACGTCTGAGTGCAAGCGATGAATGAAGAATCAAAAAGGACAAAGAGTCGTGCCGCGCTGTGCTCGTTGGCGAGAAATGTTCCCGTTTTATGTTTCGTCATGTTTCGGGCTTCTCTTGTTCAGTCCAAGCTTTAAACACTTACAACCTTAAAACTGCAGATTATCTCCTCAAAGTCTGGTTGTCGGCAAACTCGACAAAGGATGAACCGTGGGCTCAGAAATCCATCAAGCGCATCAAGGACAAAGTACAGGTTATGATTCATGTTCCTGCAAAACACGCGGTGTCAATGCAGAACTTATTGTGACATTCATTTCGAGATAAACATGAAAGGTCAAATAGATGGATGAAATCTATAAACAGGACATGGAGGTCAAGGTTTAGTTACTGTTGATTGTCTTTTGCCTCACATTTACTTCCTGGCTCATTTCAGATTTATTGAATTTGCCATGAGCGAGTACTGTAGACATGGGAATTAAAAAAAAAACATTTAAAAAACACATTCCAGTGAACATTTTGTAGATACATTTGATTTCAAGTCTTTGCTTATTTTTTTTTTTTGCCTTTGCATCACTGCTGCATATGGACCTATTTCTTAGCAGAAGACGTGGCTGTGGATCCAAATGAATGAAAGGTCTGAAAATTTTAAATTCTGACTCAGTATTGTTGTTTACTCTGAGTCAACATGTCAGTTATCTGACAGCATCATGACAGCCCAGCAACACTGTGATGCATCCTGACAAGCGTGGATGAAACCTACATGTCCAAACTCTCTTTTCATGTCATACAAATATCATCCACTTAAATAACACATTATTAATGTTAGTGCTGGGGGGGAAAAATAATCGAATCAATCAAATTATACTAATATACCTTTTGAAAGAACAAAGATTCATGCAGAAGTTATTTCAGAGTCAGAAGGACACAGTTAAACATCCTCTTTAAAACTCTCTCTTCAAAGTCCTGTGTGTTCAGCGACAAGGGGGTGGAAAGTTACTGAGGATCCGTTTTACTTGTGCAGACAGAAATGCATGCCAGGACATAACTAACCGCGCCAAAGATCAGTTTCAAAGAAAAATACTCCATCTTGAGATTTCCCGGCACTCCTGCCCACACATTACTGATGTGTGTGACCGATACTGTCACTTTAAGCAGTCATTCTCAAAAACCCTGTGATCTACTCCAAAACTCCACGGCTGAGTCGCAGTCCCTACTTAATTCAGCTACAGTACAGAGAGGGAGCAGAGCAGCAGACCATAAAGCTCTTAGGGAGTGATGGAAGGAACAAGAAAATGTGAATGGCTAGTGTGGCAAATGAAAATGGAGGACTGAAACGCCGACAAATGAAAGGCCCTCTGGTCTTGTCTGGCAGGCCGGTGGTGCATTTGAGGGCCCTGACTGGCACAGGGGTGTTTGGAGCTGAGCTTCAAAGGCATGTTACTCGGGGAGGAGCGCGCGGCAGCATTGTGGCCAACATTGTGACTTCAATTTGAGCATCAAGCAGCCTGAACAAAAAAAAAAAAGAAAAGAAAAACATCAAAACAAAATGAAAGTGGGGGATACGCTGAAGCTCAATTTATATCCATGTTGTTCTGCTGTGTCACAAATTGAGTCAATGGTTTCAAGGCAGGGGGACTAGCACAGTCTGTGTGTGACAGTTTGTGTGCTGTTCTGTTTTCTGCAAGTTCCTTTAAAAAAAATCGATGACATTACGTATTGATGAGTCAATACATTCAGCGAAATAGGAGACGAAATAACTCCTGAAACAGAGATGTGGGCTCCCATCTGAGAGGAAAGATTCATAAATCTAATCCTGTCAGAGGACTGATAGAAAGGACTCTGAGAGCTAAATGTATTTATTGCTTTTGTATCATTTAATTGGGGGATGCAGAGGTCTCCTAATGCTATTGAATCAACATTATTCAGACCTCTCAGAGCCACGGTAGATATTTCCCGAGCTGCACTGGGAATACTCCGGCACACACAGTAGTGTACTTTCTGCAAGAGGAGGAGCTTTTTTTTTTTCTCCCCTTCCACTTTTCCTTCACTGTTTTAATGGAGCGTGTAATTCTAAGGCAGTTGCTCCAAGATGTGCATCGTTCAGAGATAAGACATTAATCATTTACTGGCACACAATACACTAATTTCATTATTTAATGATTTGCATTGAAAATATCGTTAAAATGAGATTAAGGAGGCAGCCAAGTGTGGGTACCACACAATTGTTATGAATGCTTGTATATTCTCCTAAATGAACCTTTTTAATCATGTATGTTCTGAAAAATTAGAGGGTAATTCAATGCGTTTGAAGCCGCACATCCCACCTAAAATGCATCTGGTTACAGATGAAACATGAGAGGGGTAGATGAAGAGGAGTTGGAGGATTCACCAGTTGAAATGACAAACATAACATCATCAAAATGGACAGATGGTGTGAATTTCTGCAAGATGTGATAATAAGAGCGCACACACATTTGTTTCTGCAAAATGGCATTACCTCATATCTCCATAATCATCATACCCTGTCGTCACACGCATGCACATAAAGTACACTCTCTCACACACACACACACACACACACACACACACACACACA
>JAOXYL010000065.1:5222859-5235488 GCA_028564955.1 Terapon puta
TGTCCAAGTTAAGTATAGAAAGAGCAGGCAGGATTTGACATTTAACTGGCACGTCACCCTTTATAGTGTACCCCACAGGGGAATACTCAACAGCAATCAACAAAACACAAACCTGCCTTTTAAAAAATAAAACTACCAACTTCCTGTCTTACACTGCCATTTTAGTGCCTCTGGTTGAAACTGTGAGAAAATGTGAGGAAAAGGTAGGGGATCCACTTAAATGCTGAACAATAATGGATTTATTCAGGCTCAACCACAGATAAGACAATTTAAAAGACATGTAGCCTCATGTGGCTTATTACGCAGCAAGTCCTGGGAACAAAATGACAACCCCTGCAAATTAACAACCCAACAGAATAGAGTCTGAACGTGCAGACCAGGTCTAATATTCTGGTTTTATGCCCAAGGGGGCAAACAAACATGTGCTGATTATGCAAATACAACACTTAAGGGTTGTTTGTTAGGCTGCGCTTGTCGGAAATGACTCACAGAGTAAGGTTTATAGTCCATCTGATGACCGGGGGGGTAAACGCTTCTGTTGTCATTACCTTTCCGTCCATTTGCATTCAAAGCCTGATTTAAGTTCTCTGGTTCCTGATGAGGTCAATGAGTTCTTTTGCAGTATTGACAGCCAGAGCTGGCAAGCGTGTAATTATGGTTTTTCCTTATTTACTAAAGTGCTAAGGCTCAGTTGTTTTTGTTTTGATGGTGTCGGACTGAAGGTAAAGCCAACCATGATTTGATTTTTATTCCATTATTATTTGCACACATTTCATCTCTCTGCTCCATTTCATTTATCTGCAGCAGACGAACAGTATGTCCCCTTATCAAATGAATACCCTCACGTTATCAATAGCTAATTGCCACCTTATACTTAGTTGTGAGTTAATTGCTTATCGGTAACACCCTGAGATTTTGAGACTGTACAGCTGGACAGGGGTAATTTCAGGACTTTTTTTCTCTTGATATGTAAATGAGGTGGGAATTTACTTCATTTGCAAACATTACATTACCTCACAATCCTTCTGTCATAAACTCAGATGACGCCAGTGGTGATTTGGCATTCATCTCATCTCAGAGGTTTGCAGTGAGAGAGGCTTTTCAGTTTCCTTGACATTTGTCTTTGAGGGATTTTCAGCACAAACTGACCACTCGACCAAAATAAAATGAAGCCACACGCACCGCTTTAATTTACACAGGTACATGGTTGCTTTTCATGAGGTGGTTGTCTAAAGTTAAATTCTCGGAAGTCCTTTCTGGAAAACCCGACAAATTCTTGAACTAAAAACAAAACTATTGGAAGCAGCACAGCTTTCATGAAAGCCAGTTTATACTATTACATACAACCAAATTAATATTTTGCAGGGAAAAGAGGATTATATTTAGCAGTGAGTTGTTGCTTTTTTCATTTGAGGGATAAACTATAAATCTGTCTCAGTATTCATGTCAAATCATTTACTCATCATGCAAAGTATATCAAGTGTGAGATTTTCATTGTGATATGATACCTTCCAGCATTTTTTAAAAACCTGGCCTAATTAAATTAAGTAAAGTGCGACAAAATCCACTTGTATATATGCATGATATTTCTGAATTTTTTATTACATATTAACTATAGCTATCAGCACCCAGGGAAAGGGCCAAAGTATTTCTGCTGCTGCAATGAACTATGAAACAGTACGGCAACAGAAAAATCAGATCTGACGAGAGGGTTTTTACAGTAGAACAACCAAATGAGTGATATTTGCATGCCTGATGATGGCCATAGCAGTCACTGCCAGCTGGTATTTAGGTATGAATCCATTCATGAGGGAGACACCATGTTCCTCTGTGTTTGGCCTCTGCATGGCTGGCATCAGTCTGACATGTCTTATTATTGGCACATCTGGGGAACTGGCAGCAGAAGTGCAGAGCCGAGGCACTGCCAAGAGATTATCGTAAACACATCTCCGAGCCAGAACAGTGACCCAACTCCATAAAGCACGTAGATGGCTTTATTTTTCAGTGGATTAATAGGGATCAATGGGTACTAAAAAATACACAGACTTACACAACGGGTACATGTGTGTATGCTCACGCTCGCTCAGCGGGTCTCATTTGTCAAACTTTCGAACTAGCAAATGGGATCATGAATCTTGTCAAGGTAACCTTTTTCATAAAAACAGGTGCCAGGGGCTAAAAAGTTCCACTTAATTATGTAAGGGTCCGTTTTTACTATTGTTAATCTTCGGACCTGATGGGAGTAAAGAGTGTAGCTGTTGGAGAGAGGACAGCTTATATAAATGAGTATTACAAACAAGTCACACTGGACAAAGAGTACAAGCGAGGATTTATGTGTCGACACAAAGATTCCTATTCACGATTTCCTATGAGGAAATAGAACCACAAAATAATCAGAAAGTTGGAACAGGGAAACCAGATCTATAACTGAGCAGGAAACAACACTGGTAGTCTTCATTTGCATATAGATCCATTTGGACACCTTCTAACCTTTTTTTTGGCTGGTGCACAGTAGCAGTATAAAGGAAATGTATAGCAGACATGTGCTATAAGGATTAGGGTTCATGTTAAGTGGGCACCCATGAGTCTTGGAGAGTCTCTCGGCAGTGATTGCTTCAGTTAGACAGTGGAATGAGTTACAGCTTCTGCTGACCAGGGGCGACAGGAGGGAAAAAAAAAAAAAAAATCACCAAAACTGCAGCTGGGCTCTTTTTTTTTCATGACAACCACCTCCAAACCCTTCATCACACACACACATACACACATACCTACAAGTACACGCTTTGCCCACATACCTCCTTGCCCGTGGCTGTTTAGACAGCGGGGCACTGGGTCCAGAATCTTATTACCTAAGAGGAGGGCTTAGCAGCTGGCAGCCTCTTGAATTCATGAAATCTCAATATCTGTTGTTTTTCGTCGGTGACACAGGGCAGCAAGGACTTCAATATCAGCTGCAGTTGAATACATAATAAAATCATGGGTAAAGGAAACCACAAATACTGCTTTGCTATTGTTATGAGGTACATGAGACCTTTTTTTTGGTTAGATTCACATGGAGTGTGGTTATTGTTCTGCTATTATGCACCTCTCATTGTATACTTGAGTCCATTTCATCATAAACTATTGTGACTGGTACAGCTCTTTTTGAAGTTACGCAATGACAGATGATCATGTCAATTTGTGAAAGTCTGATGTAAATGACAGCAGGTTAAACTTAAGCAGCAACTTAACACCAAGCAGAAAAACAGTGTTTCACTGACGTCTCCGACTGAAAGTTTGAAACATGTTCAACACCCGTCGGTGATGCTGGTGATTTTGTGTGTGACTCTGCTGCACCTGTAACCACACCCAATAGTACTGTGATGGTGTCCTGGAGCACACCTGCACTCCATTGCAACAAGGTGAAAAGTAAAACCACTGAACACCTGCACGAATTTCCACATTTCCTTTTTACATGATATCGGCAAAGCATTTTTTTTCTTAAAGTAATTGAAGGTTGTGCAATGCTTGATGGCCTGTAATCACAACTTTTGTTGGTTGATGATATGAAGAAATCCCTCAGAAGCTGTCATGAGAATTCCCTCCCATTAGAGATAATACTTTTTGAAAATGTCATTTTTCATCTGATTTAAAAGTTTCTAAAAAACACCAACCAAGTTAAGAGATAAATTGGTGGCAGGAGGAGTTTAATTTTCTCTTGGCAACCAACACTTTATAGACTTGATTTGGAAAACATCTGTTAGTTAAATTTCTGGGCCAATTCTTTTTTATTTTTTAGCAATTTATCTTTGTTGGTGTTTTTAATTAGCCAAATATAGAGGACATGTCACGTCGATACTTTTCCAGTGCAGCTGAAGTGGAATTTAATTGCTTTAAATACTTTGAGTTATCTAAAGCATCAACAGTGAACTTCAGAAACACAAAACAAAGTGAACTTTTGGCAGCAGCATTTTTGTGCCAGCATCAAACAACCACAAAGGGACAAATTTGTTCTAAGACTTCACATTTTTTCGACCAAAAGTAG
This sequence comes from Terapon puta, assembly GCA_028564955.1. NCBI lineage: Eukaryota > Metazoa > Chordata > Actinopteri > Centrarchiformes > Terapontidae > Terapon > Terapon puta. The sequence goes on from JAOXYL010000065.1 coordinate 5,226,884, forward strand.
CACCAACAGATCTGAGTACAATGGAGCAACAATGCTTGGTTACTGTCTTCGCCTTTTTTTGTGCAGTCACTTGCTTTAACAACAAATCCAGCTGGATGTAACAGGTTCAGACGTGTGCTATACAGGTATAAATTGATTCCTTAAAATGCGCTGGACATTGATGATATCTTAAACAAAACATCTGCTCTATTTTTCTGGCTAATTCGAGGCATTGTAACAAAATGCATTGTCTCTTTAGAGGAAAAACCTTTCACATTTGATCAAAACTGTCAATGTAAACAGAGATTGGATGGTGTATAAGGTTCCTGCGGGTTCTAATACGGTTTAACCCCAATGCTCCGAATCTCTGCACATCAGTTGAGTGTGCTTTTAATTATTTAGTGTCTAATCCTGGCTGAGGTCTGGTTGCTGCTTGGCTAGAAACAACACTCTCAGACTGTGCCGCTGAAAAATAGATTTAAGCCACTAATGGCTAGTGTGATGGATCTCGCGGTCCTCCCTTACTGTGTTGCTTGAAAATGAGACAGCAAGAATTTAATTCTGTGAAGCGAAGGGAAAATTATTCTGAAGCGACGTGCAGCATGAAATGATGCATGATGTTTTTAAGCAAGCAGTGAATCAGAGAGTGTGTACCAGAGAGCGATGGGGCGGATTTGACTGGTTTGTGAAGTATTGATATGCCAAAGTTTAAACAACTGATTAACTCCACTTCGCTCGTCTAAAAGTCTTTCCGGATGTGCACATTACAGAACAGAAATAATACGACCGCGTACTGAAGAAAAGTGGCTAGAATGAAACCCCATTTGCACCCCCACTTTATCAACTGTTCTTAATTATCAAGTGTTTTTCACACTATTATGTAAAACATTAGGAGAGCCATAAGCTGTAATTACAAGGCACAAAATAGGCCAGGGCAATAATTCTCTCGTACTCCTGTTGAGTGATTTTTAAGTGGATTCATATTGAAAAAAAAAAAAAAAAAAAAAGCTTCGTACAAAACTGTGGCCAAATTGGTTATTCAACACAATTTTGTGATTGGCAGTCAAGTTCTGTTTGTGATATACAACAGTGGGACGCAGCATTCTAACTATCAGATGTTAGCATGCAGAACTAAAATTGTGAATATCATAAATATTAATATAGAAATACACCTGCTGAACATCAAATATTTACATGTCACGTGCATGAATATTAGCAAGACTGTGGATTTGTGGTCATGCTAGCTCATAATTATCATTTTGAATGTCTCCAACTCGCAGTATAATGGTGATTTAGTCAACAGACTCTGTCTCATAATAACTAGAACCCTCATTATATTGACTGAGTCTTTCAATTTTGTCAGAGTCCATTGTGCCCACCATCGCTGGGCAATATGCCCATTAGTAAGTCGCAACCTCAAAATTGCGTACAAGGGTGTTTCTCACAAGTTTCCTGATGGTAAATAGGAAATGTGTGTAATAACAAGCACTAAAAATGTCAAATGGGAGTTGATTTGTTGAGTCGTAAAAAAATAAAAGCACCACTCGAATCACTAAAATCCTCAAAGTGTGTACAAAAAAAAAAAACATACCCAAACAATTCAGTCCATTAGATCCGTGGCTAAAAGCAGTTTCCCATTTGGACTTCCTCTCTACTCGTACTCTTCTGACCTACACACTCACACTATGCTTCATTCCACAGGCAAGTGAGTTGAATTTTTTATGGAATTATCAAAACAGACTGCACTAACTGGGCACATGCAGAGTGCCAAGAAATCATTTAAATGTGCCGACTTTGACAGACACCCAGTGCATCTAACTTCGTGCTTGGGCAGATAGAATATATATACATTTTTACTTCATTCCGACTTAGTTCTCCAGGATAACCTGTTCGGTAATTGTACTGCTTCCAATGTCTGAGGCATATTTACCTAACTGTAAATAGAAAAAAAAAAGCCTAACTGTCTTTCAATTATCTAGGCAAGCGTTTACCCGATCGACTTCACACTTGGCAGGTGCATCGCTGAGGACCCAATTGATGTGCAGAGTCAAGTGTGACGTTGTTTGGATGGGTAGTTCTCAAAAAATAAATAAAAAAATAAATCTGTAAGCAGCAATACTGCAGGTCAAGCAATAAATAAGACACCCGACGAAAATGGATGACAATATATCTAATAGTAATATCTTAATTGTTGATCATGTAGTTCTCGATTTAAATCTCAATCTTGATTGGATTATTTTTTTATGTAGCTCCTGTGTGGTTGCTTGTGTTTAGATCTTTTACACCAAGGACTTTTTTTGTTAAAAGGCTTGAGAAAATCATGCCCAGTATCGTATCGCATTCCAAACATTCATTACCGGTGTCACCAACCGTACACCAAGGACACGGGGAACAGATTTACAGGAGAGGAAATGAATAAATGTCGCAAGACCTTTTAAATCGAACTGTCCTGCGAACACAAATATAAGAATTTATACAAAATATAAAAAGGGCCATGTTTTATAAAATGATTTGTTGTTGAGAAACTTGTATGATGTCAGTATTTGATTTCCTCTATTGAATACTGAAAAGCAGCAGCACAGTTAGACGTGTCACAGAGCATTGTTAGTGGCTGTTTAACACATCCAAACACAACTTTCAACGTAAACTGTAGCTTCAAAAGTGACTGACTTGAATGACACCTTTTCTTGACGTAACCTCAGTTAAAAGACATTATATTTCACATCAGCACTGTAGTTTTCATTGCAAGGACATTTTATTGGTATTGGTACAGCTAAATTTGTATTGTGTGCACCCACTGCATATTTTATTTTATACATTCTTTATTCAGCTGAGGCCCAGAGGGCAAGCTGCCAATTTAATCAATGTGCAGCATCCTATACAAAATTAAATTAAAAAGTACAGAGCATTTGAAGGAAACGCTTTAGGAAAAAAAAGACAAGATAATAGTTTAAAAGGGCAAAGAAGCAAAAAAAAAGAAAAAGGTTTAGAATAAACTTATCTGCAAGAGAAAGCCAGTCCCAAAAGTGGAAAGGTCAAGTGTAGATAGGAAAGTAAACATCATCTTGGCCTGCATCGATGCCACTTAACTTCACGTAGTCTGAATCAAGTTCACAATGAGTGCAGTCTGTGCCGAGGAATGCTCAGGGACAGACTGGGAATGAAAAATGGCCTTGGACTCTTTATCTTACACTGACCCACTGAATCCGTCCAGCAATACACCACCACCCACACAGCCCGCAGCACAGTTAATCTTAATAAATAACTTTAGGAAAATAGATGTACTACATATATATGTAACAATTAATAGTACACTATATGCTGGAATAATATTTACGCCACTTGGATGTTACAGCAGGTGAGGAAAAACTACCAACATTCCTCATTTTTGCAGGCTGGTGGTTAGTCTTTAATTTGTTAATACAGAGTGTCAGTAATCTATAACTATTAATGCAAATCAATAACTTCTAAAGATAGCTTCTATTTCTTCTTGCTGTCCCGCCCCATCCAGGTTGAGGTCAGTTGGTTCGTCATGTGACACTGACAAGCCCATCGACTTTATGGAAAGTTGAGGCACCTGGTAGAGCTAAGCAGTCAGCCCGATGGCCTGCTCTCTCTTCCCCCAGCGGCTTCCGGCTTTCGAGGCTGAGGCGTCTGGGAGGGAGCGGCTGAGAGATGCATTTTCCAGGCCAGTCAGTAAATGCAGGTGAAAAGCCGATGCATCTTCATCCACCTCGTTCAACTGTGCATGGCTCTACACGTACATGGAGCTCAAGTTACAGGAGGTTTGCTGCTCATGAGATGCAAGGTCGTTCTTCGCAGTTTTGTTATTGTCTCCATTCAAATATTGTCATAAAAAAAAAAACTTGATCGAGTTAGAGATTGATATTGTGGGATCAGCTTTTGGAACTAACCTGGCCGCCATTGTTGACACTTTCTGCCTTCGCAACGTCTAACCTGTGTCACCGCATCAAAGGAAATAAAATTGTGAAGCACATTCAGAGGAAACCACACTGCTCCTCACTGAAGCAAGTGAACAGAGAGGCTCAGAAAATGACGGGGCTCCCGCTGTGACAATGGCATCTTAGAGGCAGAATGAAAGCAGGTAAACAGTATATTAATAAGACTGCATTGTGCACGGGGGGATTTCTGCTGTGCTGATTTTTTTTTTTTTTTTTGGTATCATTTGCTGCCGGGAGTGAATGAATACAGCAGAAAAATGGACCTGGTTGAGGCCGGCGCAGCTAAATTAATTATTGGATTAATTACCATGACTGGTGGATTGTTAAATGGGTCAGTCATGACAGGGAATGAGTCTGTCATTACAGCTGATTCGCTCAGTGACAACTTGGAGTTAGATGAGCATCAAGCCTAATGTATATTATGCTGCTGCTGCGTGGTTTTCCTAGTCCCAGAAAAAAATTCAAGCCCAGAGAAAAATACCATGGACTCTGAGTGGGTATCCGTTTGCGAGTTGTGTTCAATATTCAATGAGAGCAAAGCAAGAAAAGGAAATTGTTACCAGGTGAGGAGAGAGGTGTGTGGAAACGCACGCAGACAATGAATCTTCTGTTTGTGCTGATTATTCTAAACATTCGCAGCAATTGAGCATCTAAAATCTCTAAAACTGAATTAGATTATATTGTAATCAGTGCACCACATCTGAGATAACTTATGTAAATGAATGACTGTCAGACAATAGGGAAAAATATCCAAGGTGACCGAATGTTTTTTTTTGTCCATACAACACTCCAAAATCCAACAATATCCAGTTTACACTTGTTAAAAACAGAAAAAAACAGGACACCTTTCTGTCCAATCTAAACTGGAAAACCTGCTTAAAAAGTGAAACAATAAATGAGTTCTACTGACAGACAGATAAATCAGGCGAGCACTGTAGTAACTCTGACATATTCATATATTTTTTTGTATGTAGAAAGTACAAAGTTATATTCCTGGTAATGTTATTGTCACTATGGCTGCCCTCGTAGTACATTTGGTGTATGTTCTCTTGCAAAGCAGAACTGAATTTAGCATCATTAGTATTTGTGTATTTGGGGTGTATGAACTTCTGTGATATATCATTACTTTTATTACATTAGTCAGTTTGATCTCAGAGGCATTAGTTAACATGGAACCAGTGACCTTTTGCGATTTTAAAGTTTAAATAGATAACATAAAGTAAAAAGGCCCCTGTCACAACTTTATGCAAATTGTTATGCTTTTGCCTGACTTAACCATATGTAAATAAATCTCACTGTATAGAGCATGCAAATTTTTTCCTGCCCTCAAAGCTTTAAAGGTCTGAGGTCTTACTTAAAAACTAAGCCTCTTCTTTCCCTTTTCCTCCTCCCTTATATAACTGCATCCAAAATTACCCCTGACCTGGACCCCTTTCATTATTCCCGCCCATGCCGAGTAAAGATATTTGCTAGAACTTAGAAATTAGAAATAATTTGGACAAACCTCGTTGGGAAAGCAGCAATCACCAAATCTTACAAGAAACAAAATATTTGAAAAACAGACGATAGATTTCCAAATATTCTTTCAATAAATTGAGCTGATTGCAGGAAGCTATTGTGGGTGAGGAGTGGGTGTTTGGAAAATAGGAACCTAAACTCAAACGATGGCCACACGGTTTAATGACTATATTCCTGCCTTGGTTGAGACTTCCCACACGTTTCTACTGAGGACAGATTGTAATCTGGCTTCATGGTGAATTTAATGTAGAATTTTGTCTGAATATTGAGGGTACAAAGAAGGTATGAAGAAAGAATTTGGATAATGGATTCTGACTGAACTGGTATTGTCACATGTTCTTATTCAAGGTACAATTTGGAGTGGATTCACGCAGCTACAGAGTTTTCAAGTTGCTTTCCACTTATCAAGTCACTCGAGGGGCTCTTTTTGAGTGTTTTTCTAGAATTATATTATTTTATTTCAAATTGATGAAGGCAAAGTAATGAGTTAAAATGTAAAGTACCTTTCAAACAAAAAGCATCAAAACCTCAAAGCTACAGAACCTCTCTGTGATATTAAAGTTAGATAATGATAACTTTAATAGTATAGCACAATTAAAGACTAAACTCATTCGTAGTTACTTTTGCAAATAGTTACTTTCTTGAATATCTGCTGTTCTTTGTAGTCATTTATGATTGTAACCTGAATATTATGGGCTTTTTGGACAGTTAGGCAGAATAGACAGCAGCGCTATTTCACTATTATTTTTCCCTCTACGTTTTAAGCACCAAACAAACAAACAAACAAACAAGCACCAACAATGACAAAATTTTAAAAATATATTAAAAACATAATTATTATTATTATCTTATTAAATTATATTATTGACTTTTCCAGGATGTAGTAATTCGTTCATTTAAAACTATGTAAACTGAAGGGTGATTTGCCAATTTTTGTGCATTTCATAAATCAGACAACCAAGTAAGTACTGGCACACTCAAGGAAGCTCTCCTCTCTAATCCCTCACATGAGTGCTGTTTCTTGACATGCATGTGAAAAACTGGCAGCTTGACTGGCCATTCAGAACTGTTATAAACATGCTTTTAAACATGATCCACGATACTTTAATTAGTTTCAAGCATGCATCAGCCCCCCAAAAACATCAACCTGATTTGACACTGGCAGTACAGAGGCTATAAGAGTTTACTTATGTACAGTTTGTTTGACGAATGAACAGCTCCCTCTTGTTCAAAATCTGCCCGCCAAGCATTAACTGCAGAACAAACAGTCCTCCGTCCATGGTGGTCTCCCTTATCTCCCAACTTGGTTTAACTAAATTTCACACCGCCGCCATTTGCCACACAGTTGAGACTTTCGTCACTTTAATAAGTCCGCGTCCACAAACGGGTGCCGTAATTGGATTATTAGCTTACATTTGTTAGGGCACGGAGAGGCGAGGGAAGGAGGGGTGGGGGGTGAGCGGCGCTTTGTAGTCTTTGGGTCCTCCGTGGAAGGCGGCAGGTGGCGAACAACAGCTGGCTTCCCGCGCCGCTCTGCTCCGGTCAGAACTGTCCTGATCCAAAAACTCCCAGCTGCCCCGTCAGCCTGCCTGGTCACCAGCGTTGCAGCCTGTCTCTCCCCATTTGTCTGTTTTCCTAAAATTATATTAATGTTTTTTTTTTGTCTCACTTTCTCTTCCTGCTTGTCCTTATCAAATGACATTTCCTTCACTCGCTCTCTTTCTACCTCCCTCTCTCCTTCTTCAAGTGATGAATATACTGTCATAATCATCAGATTTGAAGAAGGCCTTATACAACTACACGCACACAAAAGGCGAACGAGTTCACTGCAGAGGTTCACACAAAGACTATCAACTTGAGAGACAATACGCTTTCACTGCCGGTCCTTCTCTCCGCAGTTCAAACATCAGCGTCTTTACAGGGCGAGGTCAGAAGAATCGCGGCGCCGGTCTCAAATCTCATCTCCAACCAGACACTGCCACCTCTAAGAAGGCAAACGGCAGAATTAAAACAAATAACGGGTCACAGGGGTTGGTGTAACGCCTCCATTCGGTCTAGCGTTTCGAACCTCATTAAAGCACTTCCTGTTGACATGCTTGGTTGAAACTCCACACGTGGCGGCGCAGCCCGATGAGGCCCGCAGCAGACCGCGCACGCCGAGCCTGAATGGATTGATCAGTTGCTCATTACGCGGGTCGGAGCCACGTCGGCGGCTGTAGGTAATGTTTTTTTCGGCGGGAGGGCGCTTTGGTCAGCGGCGCTCCCGGCATTTTCTGCGCCCCGGGCGGCGTGATATGAAGACATCCCTCGAAGGCATCCTCCAAGGCAATTTTAAAGTGCATCTAATTCCCGTCTACCACCACCACACAGGATCGCTCAACGTCTGACTCCAGGTCGTCCAGCCTGCTGCATATAATATCGCCTCACCTGCCTCATCGACCTCCTCTGCCGTGGGTGCCTGTGAAGATATTCCACCTCTCTACCTCGCGAGCGCAGCCCCAAGTGGATGCTGATATGCTCGTCTGTCGGGGCAGGGCGCAGACGAGCTGTGCTGTAGTCATTTTCCGACAAAGGTCGAAAACACTCAAACTTCTGAATTGTCAATCAAATTCAAGGTGATTTATTTATTCAGCCCTTCATCGCAGGCTCGTCTCTAGGGCTTTATATATAAAAAAAAAAAAAAAAAAACTACCTTGACAAAGAAGCCTTCAAATGTAAATAAGACATTGGGGTTTGGGGGGGATTCTAATCCATTGTCGACTTTCAAGAAAATCAGTTCTGCAATTTCTTGTTATTTTACTTTTTTTTTTTTACAAGCAAATTGTTTTTTTTTTGCTTGCACAATGGTAGATATTTGGATTATGATGACTAAAATGCTTACAGCTTGAAAAGAAAGACAGTATGTAACCCAAAACTAGATAATAGGGCTGAATCAGACACAGACCTGCACAAACAGGGTACACACGCTCATTTTCAAACAAGAGAGACCTGATCTAATGAGACCCAAGAACAGTTAGACCTGATCTGAACCGATCTGAATCTGAGGAAAATGGCACACTTTTGGTGAAAAAAAGGCACTCATAATGTTGCTCTCACTTGAAGTGTCAGAAATAGTTGTAAAAAGAATAAAGTGAGGGCTTGAAAGA
>JAOXYL010000065.1:5252941-5267462 GCA_028564955.1 Terapon puta
ATAGATAGATAGATAGATAGATAGATAGATAGATAGATAGATAGATAGATAGATAGATAGATAGATAGATTAAAGTATAAATGGACATTATCATACGGAGACGGACTGAGGCCTGCCGTGTTTTGTTCCCCGTTGGCCGGGTGGCTCCCCGCTCTTATCTCGGGCACGTTCGCAGGTGCTCTGTCAGAGGCGGACCTCACTATCTGCTCATCTACCACAGCGGGGACTCGAGAGCCGCAGCGGCAGAGTCGAGGGAGCGGCGGCACCGGGAGCGGAACAGAAGGAAACGTTTCCTCCCTCACAAATAACCAAGCGGTCGATGGCAGATAATAACAGATCCGAATACTTTGGAGCCGCTTATCTAAAAATACTGCGGGTGTTGGCGCTGATTTGTGGTATTGATTTTTTTTTTTTTTTAAAGGTGTCACAAGATATCGAAATGTATTGACGGAGCTCAAAATGTTGGGGGATTTTTTTCCGGTGGCAATTTCCTCTTTGGAAATTTGTTATTGGAGGATGGGAGTGTAGTTTGAAAAGATAGTAAAAAAAATGGGCTTTTATCCAATAGAGCAGTCCACACTCTTTCACTGGTGGCGCCTTTTGTTGGCATCAGATGTATTTCACAGGTAGCCGCGGCATAAGAGACGATTGCGTTCAATGAGATATAAAATATCTGAGAGAACCATTAAAACAATAAACCCGTGATGAGCACCGGCGGTAATTAAAGGACGGCGTGCTGACATTCCTCTGTGAAGGAGCGTTTGGGAGCGAGAGCAGCATTAGTCCCTTTATGAACCGTGCTGAATGTGGAACATTTTTCTCAATCAAAACAAAAAAAAAAGCAGTGAAATCTGCCTTGAACGGTGCCCCCCCCACCTCCGCCCTCCTCCTCACAGCTTCAGCGCTCAGCCCTCGCTGGATCTTACCACAGCAAATTGCGCGGGAAAGCACCTGAGCAGGGGAGGCCACGGCTTTTATTAATCTTTCTTTCTCTCAGCTCTCCGACTCTGACAGCCTTTAACTGAATTGGCTGCCCCCCGGTCGTGGCCCCCGTGCGGTCCAGACACAGGCCGGGCGAACGCTGTGACATCCCCGCTCCCCCTTCGCCTCTCTAGTGCCGTCGCCTTCATCCAATTTAGCATGAAAGGAGTCCAGACAGTCCCCATAATGTGACCCGCGGCCGGCTCGATTGAGCGCGGTCGACGACTCCGGGCCCGGCCTTCACACGCGTAACCAGCCGGATATCTACAGAGGACCACTGGCTGCCTGCTACCCCTTGATAAGGCCCATTGCCCAGGGAGACGTTGGCCAGGTCCGTCTGGTGGCATTTCATAGCGAAGGGCGCCCCCTGGTGCCTCTGAGGGTGCGGCACACCCGGCGAGCCGCGAACGCGTCGCCTCCAGCTGCAGTCAGGGGGCGGTTTTCACTGTCGGACACACATTGCAGCAGCGTTTCCTCTAATTCCATGCGGCAGCAGTGCTTTGGGTAATTTCTTTTGTCTTTCTTTCTTTTTGTTGTTGTTTTGATTCCACATCCGTCCTCGTGTCAGTCACAGTTATCTTTCTGATGCAGGCGGCTGCAGAGGGAATATCTATCTTTTTTTTGTCTTGAGATACTTTATCACAATGGGGGACGTGATTTGTCAGCGTTAGGGCTGTACCTCCGTTTGTTTGGAGGGGAAATTATGAAAAAAAGAAAAAAAAATTATATATATTCCTGCAGAGGCCCACACTTTCTTTTCCTTCCAGTGGTTGTCATTTCCTTTCTCTGCTTTTGGTCTCTTTGGCGCCACCCCTGCAGCCCAATATAATTAAGTCCCAAATTTCTGACTGAATGAAAGAAACTCAAACTAAGTGAGCGGTGTCCTGGTGGGCAAAAGTATATTAGACTGAGCCTGCCCTTTAACTGTCCACAGGTAAGAACAGCTGGGATCATTTCCTCTCCTTTCTCTCTCTAGGAGGAGACAAAAAAAGGAAGCACACAACATCTCATTCTTTTTTCCCTTTGTGGGTCTGTAACATGAGAGGCAACAGCAGACGAACCTGCAAAGTTCAAGAGGCTAACAAGTCGAACACATGCTGCTCTGGAGGCATTTTTCCTTATCCCATTTAAAGATGCACAAACTAATGTAGTAAATAAGGTACTGGAGGCAGTGTCAACATCCCTGTGGCTGTTTTTGGAGGAAAAAAAAGCAAAATATTGGCACATATTTCCTGCATCTTCAGTCTAAAAATACTCTTATCTCATGAATCCTTCCATGTTTCTCTCTGCGTGTACGTGAGTGTGTGGATGGAGATAGAAATGGAGCAAGAGATGGAAAAACTGATATATATACATATATTTTTTTACCTTTATTTACCAGGGTGGAAGCTGGCGTGTGAGTGTGTGCGCGGGCAGCCCCCTCGTCTCTCTCGGTAGGAGCGTGTATCATTTTATGGCGAGTGCGACAAATTGGGGCCCTCGGCTCTGCGATAGAGGGAGCCGGGAACATCCCGCCTGCATTATTCATGCGGCGTGCGGATGTGGAGCTGTGATACGGTGTCTGCCACCATAACAAAGCTACAGTCAGAATGTCAAACTGTACGTTTCCCCGTCTGAACTCTGATAAAACTGAGGAAACGAAGGCCCCGACTAATGAGAGTACGAGCAGTTTGGAGGGAGAAGTTGCTTTTCCTGTGGAGAGAATGTGTTTATAATGAGCTTACTCATTTCTGTAATGAAGAGAAAAAGAAAAAAAAACACAAGCAGTGATAATGTTTTAGTCTGTTTAGGCAGACAATTTCACACAATCTGCATACATTAGAATGAGCTTATTTTCATATTTTCAGAGCCTGGCACACTGTGTGACGTACTCGGTGTAGATCTTTGAAGTAGATGTGTATTTGCAAAAAAACAGCGCACCCTTGTGGTACAAAAGCAGATATTTTTCAAAATTGTATTCCAAGCACAGGTTGCTCATTAAAAACTACCCATTATCCACATAGTGTAGAAAAAAAAACATAGTTACTTCATCCTTCTATTATTTTTTTATATTTCTAGTCTGCCTATTTGTTGCCGTGGTGATTCTTTCATCATTTTGAATTACAGTTTTAATCCAATGCCCAGTTTATGTTTTATTCATAGTATATCAATCTTCCTTTATGTTATTAAACATAGAAGTAAATCTTAGCAATTTCAGTGAAAAATGAGGGACAAATTAAATGTCTCACTTGCAGGAGAAACAACTATAATCACACGTATCCCCGACACGCTGTCCGGAATGAATGTCTTCTTTATAATGGGGTGAACGGTGAGGTGGAGATTTAAAAATTTGTTCTAAGATGAGACAGCTAATGTAAGAAGCCAATGAAAGATGAAACAAACGAGAGAGTTAAATGAGAGCTGGGACCTGCACTATTCTCACAGCTATATAAGACAATACAAAACAGGTAAATAAAAGCAAGGCGAGACTTCAATATCTCTTTTTTATTAATTCTGACACACCACGGTCAGATAGAAAAGTATGAGAGTTACACTTTTCAAGTTGCTTCCATGACTTGTGCAAACACTAGACGGTATCTGGGGGGGGAAAAAATCCTTGGAAGGAGAAACAAATTGAAAAAGAAAGACATCGAAAAAATGCAGAAGAAATGAATAAGTGCATTTAAACCTAGGTGTTGATTCTTTATGCAGTATTTATTGATTCCCAGCTTCATATAAACTGGATGTTGAGGCATAAACATAGTACATTTGAACAAAAATATAACCAATATTTACAATTATTGTATTAAAAATACAAAAACAACTGATACATACTCCACCAATTGTCTTTTTAAAAGACATACAGGTCAAAGTAGTACAAGAAAGAATGAAGAAAAGAAGTTCATCACCAGCTAAATGTACATTTCTCACTGACATCACACATCAAACGGAGTAGCAGTTCTACCTACTACACTTATCTTTACGCTTGTACATTTTTGTGCAACTTTTTGTTTTTCGAAATAGGACTCGGCGCGCTAATATGCACATTATCTTCAGAGTTGAATGAAAGTGAATGATGCATGTCACCAATGTATTACAAACAAATTATTAACAATCTATCTGCAGCCATTACAAAAAGAAAAAAAAATTACATTAACAAAAGAAACCCAAGAAATCATTAGTGTGTAGTCACCGAACACAGTGGAAAAAACACTGCACTCATTCATCTTTTTCTCAGTCTGTAATTTCCAAGACTGATCAATGTGATCAGTGCGACTCAGTGATCGAAGAAAAAACAAAATGTTACTTTTTCACGACTGGATTTCTAATTGTTCTGATTGGCAGCCTTAAAAAAAAAACAAAAAAAAAAAAACTTCACGTGTCAACTTCCCCACCGGAGTCAAAGAAAAACAAAAAGAAAGGAAAATCAAAATCTTCAGTCACTTCCATTGATGGCAAGATATGGTGGAAAACTGGATGCAGGCTTTAGCGATATACATACAGCATCCGCAGAGCTGATGTCTGTAACAGGTGAGACGAGTTTCTCAGGATGAAGCTATCAGCACGACGGCAGGGAGAGAGGTGCAGGGTCGCTGTGTGCGGAGACAAAAAATAAAAAGATCGACCGCACGGCGACATGTGATGGCCACGGCGAGTCTGATGACGCCGTCTGAAGCCGCGTGAGAAGAAAACAAAGAAAATGCTTGGCTTCATCTTGTACTGAGTCTTAATGTATTACAAAAGTCTGGGGACGTATCTTCAATAAGGCATTTCACTCCACTGGTGCTTGGTTCAAGACTGCTCTTGAAACAAGGTGATTTGTGATGGGAACAACCATGCAAAGAAATGGATGCGATCATGGCATCGTAAGGCGCTTTGGACATTCACAAAATGTGGCATATGTTCAGGTTGGGGAAAAAGGCCAAATCTGAATTTGTGGATACTTTTATTTTGAAGGGAAAGACGTGTATTATAAGACTCTGTACAAGATTGTTTGTAAAAGGTAGATAGTTCGGGGTGCACTCGCAATTTACATTGGCAGCTTCTAAAATGTGCTGATGTTTCCCACCCTGCTCAGCGAGTGCTCACTTACTCCACAGTCTACTTTGATTCAGAACTTCCTGTGTGGATATATCATTTCCTGCCAGCATCCATACCTCTTTTTTTCATTATTTGGGGGGAAAAAAGGGGTCAACCCTCCAGGATTACATCATCTCTCCTGCAGCTGCACTTTGTGATTTAGTTCTCTCCTCGAGTACCTCTGATGCGCCGCAGAGAGCGACGTGGCGGAGCCCGACGCGTTCGCTCGCTTTTCAGCGGGTGTTCGGCCACCTCTGTGCTTTTTCGATGTCGCCCACAGTTACACAACATTATACTCTCCGATGCAACGGCAAGCAACAGGATGATGAAAAGACTTTTGATATAACCAGACGAGCTCCGAGGCGGGTGACAGTAAGATATGCTTCACTCATACCCTGGTATCCAGGCCAAATGTCTGGCAACATCTAGGATTGTGCTGAAAGTGCTATTTTAAGAAATGAATTGTGTTTTTGTGTGTGTACTGGTACATAAAATGTACTCTGTGTGTGTGTGTGTGTGTGTAGGTTTGTCAGTACAATGTGCATGTCGGCTCTCCCTACCGCACTCTCCTCCTACATGTAACTTTGATTTGAACCAACACTTGAGAAGCTTTCACGTGTGAAACATGAGATAATACTGGATTCAGAGTTCAAACACTCGACAACAGACGGGCTGTTTCAGTCCAGGCAGAGAAATGGGCTGACTTGGTTTCTCCTTTTCGGGCCCCCAGAGTGCAATCAGTCAAAGAAAACATCAACAACAACAACGACAACAACACCAACAACAACGAAAAAAAAAAAAAAAAAAGAAATCTAGTGGGAAGTTGAAAATTAAGAGTCAAGTCAACCGTTGTTTCTCTCCGTCTTCAAACCACAGTCTGTTTTCTCGTTTTTATTTGTTCTGTTTTTTTAGAAAGTAGAAAATGAGAAAGTGCAGATGAAGCTCAACACGTCATGATGCTGTTGTGTTAACAGGTGGGTTTGGGGTTTCTGTCACTGGGTGGTCTGAAGTTTCTAACAGCAACATCTACGTGGTTTTGTGTGTTTGTGGCCAGACAGGACCCCCCCTCACGCTCTCCGGCACCAGTTAGGTTTCTGTAGTTTTTTTGTTTGTTTTTTTATCTCTCCAAAGTGCCAGGCATTTCGTCATCGTCTTTGACCTTCTCTCCATCTCTTCTTCACAGTATTTTTTTTGCATGCAGGGTCATTCAACCCCCTATGATGCTTTAAGGCAGGGGAGGGAGACGAGCAGAGGAATCCACCGATCAGGAGGGAGAGCCATGTGGAGGAGGCAGGCACGTACGTAACTGATGATGAGTCCATTGGTCTGTCTGTCTGTCAGTCTCTTTAATCCTGCCCACCCCAAACCAGGGGGACTTCAAGTTACTGCAAAAGGACGTCCACTGTTGTCCCTCAGACCGCTGACACCTGTTCATCCTCTGTGAAGAGAGAGGAAACAGTGACGGGTTACGATGAATGTGGACACGCCTCGTGCTAACTAGATATTGAAAGTTCAAGAAGAGAAAAAAGAGCAGCTGCAGAGGTGATTGGTTCAAATGAAACCTGCTAAAACAACAAACTATAAATCTATACTACAAACTATCTAACTATAAATCCCACATCCTAACATTTTCTCAGAGCATGCCTTCATTTTTCATTGATCTCAGACTTCAGTTGGTGCCACATGAAGTGAAAATCAACTCGGTGACTTGAAACTTGAAACAGAGATGAAGGACATTTTGTCAACTTTATTCTCAGTGTTAGGTGTGTTAGTGACCCCTGCTAATGAAGACAGTCAAGGCTGTTTTGATATCCTTGCTATATGTAAGATAAGAAATATAACCCTTGCCACCCTCGACAGGGAGAGGGTGACACTGAAGCTGAAGGACGGCGAACGAATCCAGCAGTCGTCTTTAACATAACTGTGTCTTACTATTTTTAATCAACATTTCTACAAAATCCATGTTCCTTTGGCATTTACTTATAACTTTTTACTTACAATGTGCCAAAACATTTTCAGTGATGGTTTCCATCTCAAACAAACTTCAAGTCTGTTTTGATTTGATTTTCACTTTGTACTGAAATAATTTGTCTGTTTAGATACAAAATACTCAAAATACATGTTCTCTTTTTTTTGCATTGCTGTATCAAATTCATATTAATTTAATATATCATTTTAATGAGTCATCCTTAATTTTGGCCCATTTAGAGTAATGTTAACTCATCTGGACAACAAATGACTGCTCTGAAAACAAGTTTTCAAACCTGATCAGAATTTGCAAACCTTTAAAACACCAATGGACATCTGCATGTATAAAAAGAGCAGCTACAATAATACAGAGTTCATCCAGAGCCACTGTGGGCGAGTCAGGTGCGTGCTGGTGCAGGAGAATGGAGGTGCATGTTTTCAGGCATTGAGTTTGACTGCATGGGTGAGAGGACCCTAACGGCACTGTGCCTGCTGATGGATGCTGTTCAGCACAGTGTGTGAGACAGTGAGAGAGAAGAGCAGGATGTGTGGTGGCAGAGAAGTGGTGAGTCCAACCAAAATGACTCATGCATGATGACATATTGTGGGTTAAAGGTGAGGGTCCCACTGCAAATCAACAATTCCCACATCATAAATACTAAATGTCTGGGTTTCGCTTTCTCTCTTTTTTTCTTTTTTCCATTACGAACGCCGACGGAGAATTGTAATTTGGAGTGGGACCGCTCCTACTGGTGCTGTGGGAAGGAATGGTCAGTTTCAATCCAAGTGTGTGTTCCTGTTCACATGCAGGTTCATTGGAGTGGAGGGGAGGGGGCAACCTGATAAATTTAGTTTTTACCTGCCTTGGGGAGAGGGGCCCTGCCTGTTAACCCCCGTACACACACTCTCATGGTCTGGGAGTCTCGGGTGTATGATGTGCCACTGCCTTTGGCTTCCTCAGAGCGATTAGTTTGGAAGACAAGGACTCACCCTCCTCTTCCTCCTCAGCCTCTTGCTCCTCGGCCGGCGAGCGCGTACGGTGGAGGCCGCCCCCCCGCTGTTTGGCCCCCTGGTGGGCCTGGTGGGAGTCGGGCGACTGGGTGACCATGCGGGAGCGCTGCAGGGCCGTGGTGTAGTCTGGTGGCCGGCGGCCCGTGTGGGTGGCCGTGGACGTGGGCACGGGCGGGGCCGGGTGCTGCCCTTCAGCGAGGTCGGAGATGGTCAGGGCAGTGTAGCCGGGGGGAGTCGGGGGAGGCTCGCGGTAACGGCTTTCTTTCCGCGCTGATGGGACAGAGATGAAAATGCAGATGAAGACGGTGAAGGGCGCTAGCTCGTTCTCTTGTGACAAAAAATACTCGGCTAAAATAAAACTCGACCAATCAACATCAAGGCTACAGGACTGTGAGGTGCAGTCACTCACTAATGAGGCCTTTACCCCCAGCGGTGATGGGCGATGGAGACGGCCGGCCGAGCTGCTTGGCCTCCTCTGACCCGGTGGATGTGATGCTACTTGTTTCTGGGTCGGCGTTAACGTCCTTCCCTCCCCTCCTCTTGATGGTGCCAGTGTCTCCCTCAGAGTCCTCGCCCCAGTATGCAGCTGAAGAGGAGGAGGAGCTGGCCGACGCCCAGCTGCCCCTGGCTTGGGCCGCCCACAGCGCCGCGGGCCCCCCTAATAAGGCCTCCGGTCCGCCGGGAGGGAGCCCTCCGATGCCGCCGCCTCCGCCTCCCCCGAAGGCCAGAGTCTCCCAGCTGCGGCCCTGCTGCATGGTCTGGATGTTGTCGTGGGAGCCAGAGGAGCAGGAGGTCCAGGAGCCGCGGCCACTGTCTGCAGCATCGAGGGAAACTCGATCTCCCTGATCCTGAGTCAGCTCCTCTGAACTGGGTGAGGACAGCACTGTGGGGCAGCCGGCGTATATCCCCCGACAGTCCTGCATCGATGAGTATGACCTGTGATGTGGCAGAAGGAAAGAAAATGACTCACACCTGAAGGACAGATAAAAAGTTCGCCTCAAAGTTAAACTTCTCAGGATCTACCTACCCGAGGCTGTACTGGTCCGGATCGGTGGTGGCTCTTCGTTCCAGCCGCTGTCCCCCGATGTGAGACTCCCCGACCCCCCCGGAGTGACGGAGTCTCCTCTCCTCCTGGGCCATGTCGAAGGAGGAGTTACTGACGAGGCTGGAGCGGGAGGAGATCTCGCTGTGACCGGAGTCCGAGTAGGCGTCTCCCATCCTGTTGTAACCTGGAGGAGAGAGGAAGAGGAAAATTCAAGAACAATGAAATTCAAAACCTTCAAGACGGTGCTGTGTAAAAGTTTGTCCATGAAAAGAAAAGTATGATGGAGCCCTAACAAGGCCCCCTACGTGCTGACACAAAGCTCCGAACATAAAAACGACTAACAGCCAGTCAGCTCTCACCATAAATCATCTGTAATTCACGTGTCTTATCTTAGTCAGTCTTTTTTAACAACGCATCGCACGCAGACTGCTGGGATAATTGTAGAGTGCCATTTCCAAGAGAGCCACGCAGCTCTTTGGGGATGAGAGCGAAAGATTCCTACTGAAGCAGCAGTTTACTACGAGATTCGGTGTGGAAAAGTTTAGATAATAAGCGTGAAGGGACTGGGAATTGCACAACAAAGTTTGGGATGGCGCAGAGGAATCACTGGTGCTGACGCATAAGAACACGCTGCAAGAACAGTACCAGTGCGGCGTTTGTTGAACCCGCACAGCGAGTCTGAAAAGTGATGTTTTGTCAGCCAGTTTCAGCAGAAATCACCCTTGTAACCTCTCCAGTTCTGTCTCCTGAGCCTGAAGAAAGACTCTTAGATAAAAGTAAATAATAAAGATGTCGAGCAAACACGAGTTAGATAAAGTGCTGACTGACCTGGATTAGACACGACAGCTTTTTCTATCCATCTCAGTCAATTTGTCTGGACTGCATGTTTATCTACATAGTATTTTTTTTTTTTATTTTACTTTGTTCTTATATGTATGACAGTTTTATTGTAAGTACACCATATTTAATGTTGGCCTGTGAGCTCACTGACACCAAGTTTCTATCACTGTGTTTAACTTTATCACAGGAAGTTGTTAAGGATATTTGGCCTGTTGATTTTAGCAGCGGGCTAAACCTCTATGAAAACGATATGAAAACACAAATAGTTTTGGGAGATTAAAAGCATTACAGCAATTTATGCTAAGCAACAAAGACACTTGCCAAAACCGTAAAACACTGAATAATTGAGTAAAACTTATTCTTGATTTTGTGAGCCGCAGGGGTCTCGAGCCCTGAGATCAATGGAAACATCACGCAGGTTAAATAATAACACATTTTATAAAGTGAAGCTGGGTGGGAATTTTGTGGTCTTGGTGTAGCATTAAGTAATTGTACTTTCTGTTGAAATGACCACAGTACATGCATTTACTAACTATTCTTAATTAATGCTCATTGTGCCCTCCAAAGTAAGAAATCAGAATTTCCTTAAAGAAACATGACAGAAACACAATAGATAATCTTTCATTTAATCTGCAAGAGTCTCAAAGGAAACAAAGAACTGGCATCTGGTTTGTGGTGATGTGGAAATAAGGTGATTCTTATTCTGGAGCAAGATCTGAACATTATGCAACGCTCGCCGGCAGCCACCAGGTGGCATTTGTGGCACACTGTGACAAAGGGAAGGAGCCTGGGAAGAGGTGTGAGTAGGAGGGAGGATTATTGGCTTACCCTTCTTGGGTGAGCTCTGGGGGGAGGTGGGAGGGGAGGAAAGCTGGGAGGAGGCGTTGGACACAGTGTCCTCTGGCTGCCTCCGGTGCCTTTCGTTCCCCTCCTCTGACAGAGACAGGATCTTCTTCAGAGACTGAGGGGAACTGGTGCCTGTGGACATTTGCGAGAAGATGAGCAGAATTAGCATGAGGACCACTGCCATTCCCCCTCGAGGGTGCTACGATGCTAAACTGCATTGTCTGGTGTTTTTTTTTTTTTTTTGCTTGTTTGCTTGTTGTCAGACAGCCTGTAGGTGGCACCACTGTCATTTAAAAAAAAAAAAAAACTGGGAGAGCCTGACTGTGCTATTGTCTGCAAATAACAGGATGAGGAAGGGAAAACAAAGCAAGGGTGGCATGCAGAAGGACAAATGAACAGGACATCTGAAAGGGCTTATTTCCACTCAGTCCACAACAATACATCCAGCACTGATATACAGCTATTAATTAAAAGAATTATACGCATCATCTTATAGGCACAATTGTAAGCATTATTATTAAGGTAATAACAGCTTTTACCTTAAATATGGTTTAAATGGTGCTCAAAGGCAACACTTGAAGATGAATTGTGTTTTGCTGAATAGATTTATACTCAGTTCTCAATACAAATACATATAGTTCTTGCTCTGACATAGGACTTACCAAATGGTGGCAGATCCTTGACTGGCACTTTCTTTCGGGATGGGTAAAGGGCCACGGCGGGGACCTGGAGGGCCTGGTTTCCTTTGGCCAACTGGCCCCTCTGTTGGCTGGCAGCTCTGGACACGACTGGGGAGGTGTCTGGTCTTTTCCCACCAGCATTCTTGGGCACTGAAGAGGGTGAAAGAAAAGAGACGCGCACATTTCTGTTATCAGGATGTAGATTTTAGGCTTTAAGCTATAATGTGTACATAAAGGGATTCATGAGGTGAATGTGCAGTGTAGTTTGGATAGTCAGAGCTGTTATAGGATTCAAAACTGCGTTTTTAATTGGCCCGACAGTCTTTTGGATCGCTGGTACGCTCCATCTGTCCATCAGTGCATTAGCAGCAAGTGAGGCTGGCATTAACAATGGGAAACTGGCCTCGTGGTTCAGTCGTTCTTATTCCCTGCCAATGAGTCTTTAAGCAAGACTGAGTCTCTTGTTACTCCAGAGGCCCCACCCTGTTTGTCTCTGCTCTGTTTCCTGGGAACATGCGTGTGTCTCAAGAGAGATATGCACAAACAAAATCTACAAAGACTACAAAGTTTAAATCTACATATAATTTTTTAAGGATTCTTGGCGGGGACATGCCAGCAAAGATTGATCAAATGTTTGGATCTGCAGTGTATTTGAGTCTCTTTATACTCACGTGTGCTGATGGAGGGTTCGCACTGCAGCGAGAGCGTCTGCAGACTCTCCTCGTTGGTCTCCAGGCTGAGGTTGGACAGGTACTGTTTGACCTTCCTGGCCATCTGGGCGTCCTCGTAAAGCTTTTTGGCGTTCAGGAAGGAGCTGCGTCGCACCCGCTTCTTGTGCCCGCCCGTCTGGGTGACGTCGAGCACCGCCGCATTGGCACTCCCCTGGCTCAGGGACCTGGTCACACACACGCAAGCACCCGCACAGAAAAAAAAAACCAAACACACACAAACAGAGAGGAGTGCAGATTTGCAGGCACGGACGCACAGGAAGAAGCACAAAAACAAATGGAAAGAGTAGAAAAAGACTGATTAACATACTGCTTTAAAAAACGAGCCTTTATTTAAACACACTTTTAATAAAGATACAACTACTGGGGCTACACGGGGTATTTAAACCTGGACATGCAGAGAGCAGCTTTAGGTATTTCTCTCAACTCCAAAACATTCCAGACATTCCAGGCAGCAGAGGGGGGGGTGAGGAACGATGGCTGCAGTCAAACAACAAGGGCGGTGAAGAGGGGGGAGGTCTACTAAGATAGCACGGTCATAGTTTACATTTCTGTGGCTTGAGTCAGAGCTGGTAGTGGTCGTAGTAGTAGTAGTAAAAACTTTACTTGCACGTGGCCCCAGTGAAAAATCAGTGTTAGTCTATAATGTTCTTGTCAGTGGGCAGTTTTTATTAGCTTTCATTTCCACAAGTGTTTTAAATGAAATGTTTTAGAGAGACTATCAATGTATACAATATCTTGTATATGTTATGTGTATATGTTTACAGGCGTGCATTTCATTCAAAAGAAAGAAAAAAAAATCATTTCCTCGTAATTATCGCTTTGGTATGTTGTAATTGTAACTTAGCACCTCGTATTTCCGAGATTAAGATCTCATAATTACAACAGAACTCTCTCGGCTACGAGATACGCGTCTTGTAATTCCAAGATGGTTCACTCATAATTACAAGATGCTAAGTCATAATTACGAGACACAGAAGTCATAATTGCAAAAGAACTCCCCCCCCCTTTTTTGCTTTAGTGAATGCAACGTGCTACCATATGTTTCCCATTAAATGTCCCAGTAAAGGCTGTATGTGCAGCGATGTCCCGTTTGACCACAAGAATGTAAAGCATGACAGAAAAACAGTACTCTATGTCCAGAATCTCCGACTGTTTGGAGGTTTGACATGACAGGCGAAACCTCAAAGACAGGTACAATTCTGAAACTGAAGCCGCATGCATATTTTTATATTTGGGCAAAACAACATGTCGAAAAAAGGTCACATTTGCTTATGTAAGGCTGGAATCCAACATCAGCAATCTTCACGTGTAATTTTTTGAAATCTCCCAAATCCCTGTGTCTAATTTACGTTATAATAACGACAGCTGTGTCTTCATGTTAACTTTAGTGAGTGTAAAAGTCTGACCCAATGATAGCAGAAGTGACCTTTCTTTCATTCTGTGCCCTTTGGTTAAGGTCAGGCAGTGTTAGTGTGAGGACAACTCAAACTGGTTAATGGAAACAAGGATTTCAGAAGAGAAGAAAAAGAAGCACGCAAATTGGCAAGAGGGGGAAAAAAAGGGGGCCGTGGTGCAGGGGGCGCAAAAGGTTGGTTGGTCACCAAACTTACCCTAAACTCCTCCATTTCTTCTTCCTAGAGGGTGGGTGCCATGAACAGAGAAGCATGGAGGAGGGCAAAGGGTGGACACGAGAAAGAGACAAAGCTTAGGACAGGAAAGACCACCAAGATCACCAAAGAGAAGCAATTTCACCAAAGACCCGCGTGAAAGTCAGAGGAGAGGGAATCAAATGGTAACACCGCTAAGAAGGGACATCATTAGACAAAGACACACTTTCACGGGAGCACTGTGCACATCTTATGCCAACAATGTGTATAGGGAAACAGTTGCCAGAGGGAACAGTTGCCAGAGGGAACAGCTGCTTGAAAAGAAAAGCGTGATGCAGAAATCTTTACTGAATCTATGTGAACCGGCTAACCCCGCGAAGCTTGGTTAGTCAGTGGAGCGCCGACTGTGTCCTACGGAGACGGTGAAGGATCGTTATTCATCTAAATTTCCCGCCTCCGCTTCTGAGAGGTGCCTCACCTGGTCCGGAACATCAGGGCCGGGTCCATGTTGACGGACGCCATGCGACCGACGTGGCGAATTTCTTTGGCAATCATCCTCAGCTTCTCGAAGTTCACCAAGCCGTCCACTTTAGAGTCATTGCCTGAGAAACAAGGGAGAAAGGAAGTGAATACTACTTCCTCGCCTTTGACAAAGCTGACAAAGCTAATACCGACCAGGACGATCACAGGAAGAAAGAACCTACAACAAACAACAAATTAAGAGATGACCATGACGGTATATTAGGATTTTTT
>JAOXYL010000065.1:5367646-5399509 GCA_028564955.1 Terapon puta
CACAAAGAGACACAAATCAACCACAAAGAGACACAAATCAACCACAAAGACACACATAATGACCCTTAAGAAACACAAAACAACCACAAACGGACACATTGTGACCACTAAGAGACGTAAAACAACTACAATGAGACGCAAACCAACCACAAAGAAACACAAAACAACCACAATCAGACACTAAAAAAACCCACAAAGGGATACATACTGACCCTAGAGAGACACAAAACAACTACAAAGAGACACAAAACAACCACAGAGAGATACAAAACAACCACAAAGGGACATGTTGTGACTACAGGGTGACATAAAACAACCACAACGTGACTTAGAACAATTAGCACATAATGACCACAAAGAGACAAAAAACAACAAAAAAGATACAAATTATGACCATAAAGAAACAAAAGACAACCACAAAGAGACACATTGTGATCACAAAGAGACACAAAACAACTCCTTGCAGTGTTGCCTCAATGAGGGAGGGGTGGGCAGACATTTCACGTCTAAGTCCAGGGGCCCTGTGTGCCATAATCTGTCTATACCTCTCGGCCGTTTGGGGTTACAAATGGAAGCTACTGATTGAAGTAATTTCCTGTCAGAACATCTCAAGCTGTTTATTTGGCTTGGTTGGTTTCATTTATCCCACTGAATAGACAACAGAGAATTCATAATGACAACAATTTATTATTGCGACGAAGGTTTCTGAAGAAAGTTCTGTGTAATCTTCACAAAGACTGATCTCCATATTCCTCCCTTTAGGATTTTTAATCCCATCTTCACAATGTGGTTTAAGTGGTTACATTTACATTCATTTCTTTGACTCAATCCTTTTGAGAATAAGGTGGAAATAATTTTAATAAAAGCACTCAGAGAACACATTCAACCTCATTAGCTCCCAGTCATTATCAAATTAAATCCATAGGCTGATAATAACTTCAGGATATGTGGGACATTATGAAGGTAACAAATAAATGACTGTCTGAAGTCTTTAATATAAGAGAGGAAATCAAATCAATTAAAAATAGCACACCCTGTAGGCATACATGAAGGTCAGTGATGATTGGCTTTTGCCTTATTGACTGATTTTGTTTACTCCCCAAAAAAAAAAAAAAAAAAACGCAACAGGGTGCTCTCGCCAAGTCAACACCAATTTTGACAGGGAGTCAGAGATAACAGCAGATGGCATTCCACCACCCACAGCGGCTGGAGGACCTGACTGTTAATGAGATGTGTCGCGTTTGATTAAACATCTTTAAATCCCTGACATTTCCACTGCGCCA
Organism: Terapon puta; assembly: GCA_028564955.1. Lineage (NCBI taxonomy): Eukaryota > Metazoa > Chordata > Actinopteri > Centrarchiformes > Terapontidae > Terapon > Terapon puta. The sequence continues at coordinate 5,368,930 of JAOXYL010000065.1, forward strand.
TTTTATTCACACCCTCCAGTCGAGTATGAACTCTAGCCTGTTGTTTTGCATAATTCTACACAGCTGTGAAAGTTCATGGCAAGTTCAAAACTTAATCGGCAATAATTATTAGGATTCATCGTAGGAATTTGGAGATACAGCGCATCCGGAAATACAAACTGGACAAACACGGGTTTCTTTGTCTTTGTTTTCACAGTCTGCTCGAAGCAGTATGGTGTCAGATACGGCACTGATTCCTCAAACTGAAGATTCCCTCCAAAAATGACAGACAGAATCAAGCAGGTGTTGCTTATCGGAGGTCTTGCTCACATATAGACCTTTGAGCCCGGTATGAGAAGCACCTGGTAATCCATCCCCGTGGCCATAGCAATCACATCCACTTACGTCTGGAGTAGATAACTGCGCAGATTGTTTACCACAAGAGAAACCACCTATTTCCACCTAATGAGCCACGCAGACATCCATTTCTCTGGGTCAGCTGCAATTTGTTGATAATACCGCCACTACAAAGGGAACACTCAATCTAACACCCACCTGAGGGCATTTACGGGTTGAACTTTGTTGAGACACAACACTGTACGTATTTATAACCCTGAGCACATGTGATGTGCAGTCACAGTGGAAGGAAATGTACAGCTCCAAAAACAAGCAACAGATTTATTAGTTGAAGGACATTTAAGTTAAGATCAGCTTTTCCTGTTGTTACCTGTTGAATATTTCTAAGCATTAGGACAAGACCAACTGTTTTATCCAATGCCGTACTTGATATTTATAAAAAAAAAATTAAAAATAAATGATAAAAAAAGAGAAAACATCCTAAATTAGAGGTGTTCAAACAATGGACCTACAGCACAAGGCAATTTTAGAATATACTATCGAGTTCACAATGGTTACTGAAAATCATTGATTATTCCTCAATCAGTCATATTTGCTGAATAAGCCATAAAAACTGTTTATTTTGTTTATTTACTCCACAAACTCTTTCTCTGTTTATTCATCACCCATCTGTATATCACAGCATACTGTAAATTGATATTATTATAAACAACTGCATGGCCTAATTGTTTGCATTCACTTCTAATTGCTGTTATTACAGTGAATGAACAACATGGAAAGAAAAAAAAGTACTCGATTTTGACGAAGTGCACAACAAGTTTACAATTACACACACGGATATCAGCAATGAGAAGCACATTTTGAGTGGGAATTGCAGATACTGCATATTCGTGTTTTTTTAGGCCTGTAAGACGAGAATCTAAACATTAATCTATTCATTTCGTCGCCTCAAATACTGCAAAACACCCCCTAAAAATCGTTTTATTTTGAAAATTGTATAGCTCGGAAGTCGTTGGGCTGCTTCTTCTTCGCTTGAATCTTTTCCAGCACGCCGGCCGGGTTTAGCAAGGTTAGCTAAAACAAGTGTCTTAAGTCGCCTTTTCCTTAAGATGTCTCAGCCAACACCGACTGACAAGCCTTCAAACCCCGAAAACCCGCGCGTCTTCTTCGATGTAGACATTGGAGGCGAAAGAGGTCGGGACATTTTTTAATTTTTTATTTTGAAACGTCTTTACTGAAGGGCTAGTCCAGCCGCTAGTTAGCTTAGCATAAACCTTGGCTCGTCCCTGTGATTTTTCTAGAAAACGCCTTGAAATCAGGTTTATTTAGAGGCTGCCATAAAAGTTACACAGTACAAGCTCGCAAATGTGTAAAGCGTCGACACCAGCAGCTTCTTAATATTTCATGTAAACCAGGTTTGAGTCAGCTGAAGGTTTATTAAAGAGCTTTTTTTTTTCATCGCTCTTGTGTTGTCAATGCACGAACCACGTGTGGTTGTGTTTTCTCAATGAAAGATTTTTTTATTAGTCACTTGCACAACAATTACATGGGGCAGTCTGTTGTCAATAAAATCTACTTTACTGTCAAAGACTCCCTCAGAAATATGTAGAAATGAAATAACTAAATGTGATATAAGATATACGAGCGGATTATAGTAGTATATAGTATAAGAATAAAAGATAATACAAATACTGTTGAGGTGCATTGTATTGTATGTATGTACGTATTTTATATTGATCTGTGTTATCTTATTTGAATGAATTCAGCCCATAATAATAATAATAATAATAATAATAATAATACTAATAATAATAACAGTAATCGTGATATCAACAATAACAACAATGATAATAATAAAGAGTGTTTGTGCAGTATTTTCCTATATAGTCTATCTGATTTTATATATTTATATTTATGGATCTTTCCTCAGTAAACTTAGGGAACTATAGATCTATAGATGAAATATATAACATTTAGAAAATGAATAAATAAAATGAGGAATCAATGAAAATACAAGCACACAGCTAAAACAAAGCCTCAAAACAAGAACAAATCAATTGTCCAAAAGGTAGGACAAACTATTGAACTATTGAAGTATAAACCGTATAATAGAAAAAAAATACACTTGTTGGGTAAGAAAGCAAGTCTGCAAAAATGAGCCTTTCAACAGGATATAAAAGCAGAGATAGTGTAGGTCGATCAAATATTGACCGGACGATAAAGCTGAGCTGCCGGTGCAGCAAACGCTCGATCGCCCTTTGACCTTAACCTGAATTTTGAAAGGCTGCGGACTCTAACCCAGATCTGAGAGGCCTTTTTTTTAACAGGAGGAGGGTAAAAGTTCATTGATGGCCATGTAGAGCCTTGTAAGCTGTGAATCTGATTTTAAAATAACCAGTGCTTGGAGGTTAAACTGGGCTGATGTGAGAAGAGCGTTTACCACCTCTAATGCTTTCTGCTCCAATTAATAAATATTTCCGTAAAGATAACAGCCATTTGCTCTATTTTGAAAGTGTGTGGTGATTTGGTTCTGTCTCTAATGCAGGTATTTGAATACTTGTGAATAAACTTGATTTTTTTTTTCCCTCCCCAAATTTTCCGTCTTTAGCTGGCCGAATAGTTTTGGAGTTGTTTGCTGATATCACACCCAAGACTGCTGAAAACTTCCGGGCACTCTGCACCGGAGAGAAAGGCACCGGCAAGTCGACTGGGAAACCGCTGCACTTCAAAGGATGCCCCTTCCACAGAAGTAAATACATCCAGCCTTTGGACGCACACCTTGAAGTTTTACACACACACATACACACACACACTTGCAGAACTTTTTGAAAGGACATCCAGTGCAGGGAGCCGTTTAGATACAGGACCTTTCTAAAATACACCGTCATAGTGTGGCTCATTAACTACATGCATGGCCACATTTTGTTACGGGTAAACCTGCTGAGGGGATTTTAATTGTAGATCATAGTTTCTGCTTTAATTAAGTAACTTTAAGTTGAGACCCCAAAGGGCAGATCATTAGGAACATACGCTCAAAATGAATTTGATTACAGGAATGGAAAAATGGCTTGAGGAAATGTGAACGTACACATGAGAAACATCACAACAACTGACAGTCAAGCAGGTCGACAGCTGAATGCTGTAAGATTAAAGGCAGCTTTTCTTGATTTTCAACAGTCACGCGATATTAAAATATTAAAAATGCAAAGTAACTAAGCGGATTTTATTTGGCTAATTGGGCCTTTTCTAATTAGGGAGCCTAAAGCACTTTTGACATTCAGTCTGGTTGAACTGCTAAGTTATTTATCTCTAAATTTGTTTTTCGGCAGTCATCAAGAAGTTCATGATCCAAGGAGGCGACTTCTCCAACCATAATGGCACCGGGGGCGAGAGCATCTACGGGGAGAAGTTTGAGGATGAAAACTTCCACTACATGGTAAGCTCACTAAAACCACCGCTGAAATATTTTAAAGCAGTTTCTTCATTTGTCACGTTGCCCATCACTGTTTGTAGTCATTATGTAGCTGTATCAGGGAGGTTTAAAATATAATCGTTTATCTCCCTCTCTGTGCAGCACGACAAAGTGGGTCTGCTCAGCATGGCCAACGCCGGGCCAAACACCAACGGCTCGCAGTTCTTCATCACTACTGTTCCCACGCCGCACTTGGACGGCAAGCATGTGGTCTTCGGACAGCTCTTAAAAGGGATGGGAGTCGTTAAAATGCTGGAGTCCATTGAGACTACAGATGACGCCCCCGTAAAGGTAAATGTTTAATGTATTAATTTTTTTTTTTTTTTTACCACTGTGATGATGTTCTGCTGTCTTTATGTCATATTTCCTTCCACTTTGAGACCAGAACAACTTTGAACGCGACCCCTCGGGAAGGTGCGGGGCTATAAATAACATCCTGTCTAAAATGTCTCCCACATTCGCAGCCGTGTATCATAGCAGACTGCGGCGAGCACAAGGACGGGGACAGCTGGGGCGCCGTACCAAACGACGGGTCAGGGGACGCCCACCCAGACTTCCCCGAGGACTCCGACGTCGACTTTAAGGATGTAAGTATCGGAGAGGCCTTTGATCTTCAAGGGCACAGGTGGACTTTGGCAGATAGCGTCAGACTCCTCGAGGGCCTCGGTTAAAGGAGCACTCGGGCTCTTTGGGAGGGAAATGTGTCGTCTTATCCACAATCAGATGGGAAGATCGATATCAGTTTCAATATTAAGATCCGGGACGTGTTCAGTATAGCAAATACCCGGTGCAGGGGCAGACCGTGACTAAACATATTCAAGGGCTGCTCCCTAAATCCAGCGATGATCGACGTTTTATTGCACTCACTTTAGATTTTAAGTGGTTTAGTCTGGCCAGACTCTTTGTTTACGACCCATCTGATTGTACGGACGGTTGACTTTCTTGCCGGGCAGACTTTGTTTTTATCTCTCTGCTCCCAGACCTCAGCAGGTACTCTGAGAACAGTGTTATTGCAACTAATAGAAACAATGACCGCAAAAAAAAAAGCCAGAGTTTTCTTTTATCTTTCAGTCCAGCAGTCGTGTTTTCAAAGTAAAGGAAATGGAATTTGGGTCTCCGGTGTTATTCTCTCTCGGATTTGTTTTCAGGTCGACAAAGTTCTGTCTGTTGCCGAAGATGTGAAGAACATCGGAAACACTCTTTTTAAGAATCAGGACTGGAAAGCTGCAGTCAACAAATACAGCAAAGCCCTCAGGTAATGTACAGTGTCACTCTATGTGTGGTTTAATCTCAGTCACTGTCGCCTTCAATCAGTAAGTGAGAGGAAGTTTGGAGAAAAATAAAACATGAGTTCATGGTAAGGACAAGTACAGACTGTCACCAGACTTCGCAGAAATAGGTAACTTGTTCTTTCTTTCTCTTTCAAAGATTCATGTAACTACAATCTGGTGAAAAATGAAGTTCATATTAAAAGAGAAACAGCAGGGAAAGTGTTCTGAAGCCTCTTAATGACAGATGATAGTGAAGCGAGCGTGCTTGTGAACAATAACAAACCGCTGGTTAATGTGTCGCAGATTAAATTCAGTTGCCCCTAAAAAGCCACAATTCTGCTTTAACCACCGTTTGAAATGCTCTGACGCAGAACAGAAACTCCCGCCGCCATAATTCAGTTCACTTGATGGTACCCTGACCATACTTTTTTTTCAGTGACATCACGAACAATTAACTTTTTAAAAAAAATTTTATTTCTGCAGGTACCTGGAGGTAAGCGGAGAGCAGCTCGAGGAGGAGGCGCAGCAGAAGCTGGAGCCCACCGCTCTGAGCTGCTACCTCAACACGGCGGCGTGTAAGCTGAAGATGCAGATGTGGCAGGAAGCTCTGGACAGCTGCAACGAGGTACGTTCGGCTGCTCACGCCAAGAATTTAAACGCTCCTGCTGCTGTTATGAGCTTTACGTGACTCTTGTGTTTTCCTTTTGGGCGGCTAATACTGATACTAAGACATGCTTCTATGCTGCAGACAGTAACATTAGAAGATCCGAATGGGAAATATAATAAATAATTTTATATTAATTAACGTGCATCTCATTTGTTTTATCACTGTAAATGGGGAATGGTGAGAACTGTCAGTGTCTTTTAATGGGGTCGAAATCTTATTTCTGGATGGACTCCCAGAAATGTGAAATTCTGATGTAAATGCACTTTAGACCTTTTCTACCTAGTTTTGGGCCCTTTGAAAATAATACAGTCACAAAATACTATTGACAGCTTCTGCTAAACCTGATTTTAATTTCTGATGCGAATCTTTGCTGCGTCCTTCAGGCTCTGGAGCTGGACCAGGCGAACACGAAGGCACTTTTCCGGAGGGCTCAGGCCTGGCAGGGGCTGAAGGAGTACAGCAAAGCCATGGTAACGCCGGCAGAAGCGCCGCTCGCTTAGAAAAAATGTCAAATTGTTGCGTAGGAGATACTGAACAAGTTTGAAATGGACTCGTGTATAATGGATAGTTCTGTGGTTTCATTGCCCAGTAGCAGTACAGTCATGTTTAGTTTGGATCTTTTGTAGTTAAAGCCTTTGGCAGATGGATGTAACTATTAAATCTTAGTTTATACGAGATAAGATCCAGGTGAAGATGTTCAGCATTTGGAGCCGTATACTCACGAAACTCCCTTTTTTTTTCCTTTTTCAGGCCGATCTGAAGAAAGCTCAGGGAATCGCTCCAGAAGACAAAGGTGGGGAGTTTGTCTTCAGCACTTCATCTCTTTGTTTATTCAGCCTTCACCCACGCCAAGAATGCAGCAAATATTTTCCGTCCCCTCCCTCAGTCGCATATTTAGTTTATTTATTTGAACATTTCATGCTAATTCACATGCATTATTCAGACTTAGCATGCAAGCTCATGAAGAAAAATAACCCAGGACTGCAGGGAAAACTTGTTTTTTTTTTGTTTCTTCCATGCTTGTTGCTCCTCCTAATTGAACTTTATGATGGAAATTAAATAACAATCAGTGTTGTTATTCATGAAAGGTAAACTGCAGGGCATAAATGAATCTATTAGTTTCACGAGGCCAGTTACTGAGGTTTTTCTGAAATCTGACCAGGAAAGTGTGGACAGTTCTACCTCATAGAGCTCACATTAATGTTTATGGATGTTATTACCATTAAATGTTAGGAATAATTTTAGTCCAGGTGAAATATCATTAATCAGGTATAATAATAAAACAAACTGTTTTCTGTATGATCAATATCAACACAACAACATCAAAATTTCAACAACTCGTGATGCAAATATCTCTATAATTAATTACAGCCTGAAAAAGGCCACATTACCGCCTTTAACTGTGACGATTTCGAAGCCAAAAAAAAGCGCTCCTGAGCCTCCAGCAGCCATCCGAACCAAAAGCACATCACGGTTTAAGTCGCCGTCCCAATTTTTGAAAGAAGGGACATTTTATCTCGCTACTTTTAAGTGTGACTCAAGAGGGAATTATTCACAGACATGTGGTACCTAGTGTCTGGTGTAGTGCTGTATTTCGACACACACACACACACACACACACACACACACACACACACACACACACACGTCTTTCCTAAGTGGCTAATTCACACTTTTCACAGATTTTTTTTTTCCAATGGTTGTTTGAAGGGATCTGAAGTTCCGAAAGTAACGGGTGGACCGATTGTTACGTGGTGATGTTTGAAGTTTCTGACAGCCCAATTGATGCCCGTACACGATGAGCCTTTTGTTTTCCCGTCAGCTATTGTTTGGTTCGTTTGTGAGCTTTTTTTTTTTTTAGTTACTCACCCACCAGACGTTGAGAACTAAGTGTCGGGGCTCTCTGAAAGCAAACTCTCTCCTCTCCACTGTTTGACACTGCTGCAATCCTCCCTTTTTGATATTTTAAGCTGCAAGTTTATTGGCTGCCGGCCACGAGATAAGAGCTATCAGCGCGCTTCACCTGTGCCTCCAGGAGCGCTCGGTCTTTAAAGTGAGACTGGCAGCACGAAGAAAGAAATACAAAATGCGGACACTCGGGCAGGAAAGACAAATGTTTGAAGTCTCGGCATTCAAAAGGTTTATCTCGTTGATATAACGACGCCCGATTGATAAGATTCACCTGATTCAAAGTCTCTTTTTTTTCTTTTCTTTCGACAGCTATCACCAACGAGATGAAGAGAGTCCAGCTGAAAATCCAAGAGGAGAAGGAGAAAGAAAAGAAAATCTATGCCAAAATGTTTGCGTGAACGTTCCCGCCGAACGATCGCCTCGACGAACTGCCGTTAACGCTCGTCGATATTTGAAGTCATCTCCACGTGGGAAGCTGCACTCACTCCGATAACGAGTTCTGAAACGTATTCAGTATTTTGCGGTCGGCAGGTCCTTTCATGTTTTCCAGCCGACGCATTTCTCACTTGTCTGTACTCTTACAAGGGAATAACCGTAACCGTAAGCTTTGACCTGTCTCGATCCTGACACGCGTCTTCACTGTAATGAATAGTTTAAGCGTTCGTCCGATGCATTGCCCGACTCCGCCGCTCTGAACGACCGGGCCAACACCCGCCCCGGCCTCTGTTCTGGGGGGGGGGGTTTGAAACAGTCGAGCGATGCAGTTTGTGTATGTCGTATCGTTTCGCGTTGAGGATTTTGATACAGTGGCCACACACAGCGCATCCATTTATTTTTATTTATGTTTTTTACAGAGGACAATAAAAGGAAAAAAAAAAAAAACGATTAACAGTCAAGCGTTCTTTATTCATTGCTGTGATATTATCATCTAATGATATGTACAATACTGTGCGGAGGAAGTGCTGTCAAAATATACCTGCAATAAAACTTGATTTAAGAACAGCCTGCCTGCTTGTTCGATTACAGAGGAGCTTGAAATATATTATGTTATTATAAAGAGTTAGTTATAATATCAAAGGTTTTCATTTAAATTAACATCTGTATCGCTGACTGAGGTAACAACGGTGATTGATCCTACGGCCCACTGAACGTTTGCAGCATTTTCAGTGTTACGACCTGTCATTACCGACCAGAAAATCACAAACAGGACAGGCTTTTTAAATGTTTTGTAGCTTCTTTAAAAGCTTTTCAGGCTTTCAATGCAACAGACTTACTCTCCAATTGGTGTGTGAAATGGTGTACGGTTTTCTTTACTGGTCCAATTATTAACAGTTTCAGCAAAAAAAAGAACAAGATGAAAGTCTTCAGGATTTTAAGTTAATTCTTAAAACGGCACAAAAATAAGAGCCACTTTCGTTTTAAATAATTTTAAATGCCCACATTGTAGAATTTATATAACCCTTTTAACTTCACTTTTACATGGTCCTGTATTTTTCATGGGTTTTCTAACCTCTGTGCCACATTTTATTCAGAGTCTCCCACTTTTTAAATTCAGAAAGACTCTCAAAATGCAGTTTTTCTAACATCTTTTCTTTTAGCATACTTTATTCTTTTTACCCTCAAAAACAGCTACATGGTTATTTTCAGATCCATACCGAGGCACAGTCGCTGACGCACAATACTTTACAGTTTTCTTTCGAGACAAGTTAGAAAAAACAAAAACAAAAAACGAGACTTTCACATTCCGTTGTAGGCCGGTCCGCCGCCGCCCTCGGGCACAACCCAGTTGATGTTCTGGCTCGGGTCCTTGATGTCGCAGGTCTTACAGTGGACACAGTTCTGAGCGTTTATCTGCAGTCTCATCCCGTCTCCGGTATCCAGGGGAACGTACTCGTACACACCTGGGAGAAAAAAGGAAAAAAAAAAAAAACAGTCAGACAACAGAGGAAAACTGTTCTGATAATCCGGATTTACTCCTCTAAAAAGATTAAAAAGTTTAACATATTATGGTGTTAACCATCAGGGATGGAACAAATATTCAGCGCTGCAGTGAATCATCACGGGATTAACTGAATTACTGGATTAGTGCAAAGATTAGAGTTAAGATATCGATGAAAGTTCATAATTTCACCAATTATTTGATTGTATTCAGTTAAGAAAAACTGTTAAGTCACTGAATGAATATGTCTTCAGTTTAAGTTACAGATATAATGATGTTTCAGTTCACGCTGTATCGCCTGCAGAATTATTTGACTTGTTACATCATCTGTTATAACCAACACTTGTGAGTAAGATCATCATTAATGAATACACACGATGCCCAAATCTTATTGGCTTTGTGGACTCTCAAAGTTTAGCTGAATAAGTTGACAAAAGGTTTACTGATTTGACATTTTGCAGCACTTGATACACTTTAACAAACTTTACAGAGGAGAAATGACGGCGATAAAACCTGACAGAACACTGCGAGCTGCCAGGTTTTAAAAAGTGATTCAAATGACTGCCTCGCTGCATTTTGTTTCAAAGCTGATTGTGAAAGGCTTTGGGAAAAAAAAAAAAAAAAAAGCCATTGATTGTTAAAGTGGAAAAGTTTTTTTTGAACAGGCGTGTTTAGATCGATCACAGCTGGTCACTCACAGACGAAGGTAACCGTTTGGTCTGAAAATTGCCAGTGACACTGGTTCTCGTTTATTGTTGGAGCCTGATAATTTGATGTGATGTGAAGGAAAAAAAAAAAAGAAAAAGTCTTTTTGACGACTTTAAAGTAGTATAAGCAAAGTTTGCTTTTCTACTTCTAATGGGTTTTCTGAAGCCAAAAAGTTGTAAAATGCCTTTAAATAAACTAAAGTATTATTGCAGTGACTATAACTGACAGGTTAATGAGGCCACAGCAGGAAACAGGAAATTTATCCTTTAAACATTAAAAGGATGTAACCAACTCTTCAGAGTCTCCGGGATGTAACAAGACTCAGCTGTCAAAGTGTGTGCCGCTTTTTTTGGCCACCATTTACAAATTTCTGAAGAAATTAATTGATTAATGCCAGTCAACAGTGCTTAGCGTGTAACTAATTATAAAAACGATTAACTTTTCTAACCCTGAGTTTCCGCAGTAATCGCCGTCACCCCTCGCTCTTTGTCGTGGCTCACCTCTGTTGGCCGCAAAAAAAAAAAAAGAAGCAAAACTGTCTCTCTGCATCCACGTAAGCAAAAGCAGCTGACCAAACAGCATTTAGGATAAAAGTCTGCAGAGAATTCAAAGGTAGTTTCGCTTTTCAGACTGAGAAAGAAACCAAAGTTCTGCATTGGAGAGGATCTGAACACAAAGTTTCTCTAAGCCTCACAGTGTTAACAGATTAAAAAAAAAAAAAGAACATCTGTGGTGGAGGAGTTTGTTTTAAACAAAGGCAGCGATTCAAGGTTTCAGGTGTACGAATTTATCATTCATCTGAAGACCCTGAGTAATCACACTGAATTATTATAAATCATTTCTAAAGCAAATCATTTGTTTTCTTTGCAGTTTCTAACATTTTTCAAATCATTCCTGAATACAGACGAGGTGTAAAAATGAAGTTTCTGCTCTTTAATAATTAAATCTGTCAAAATGAAAAATAATACATCTCCGCTTATACTTTGTTGATTTTTTTTTATTTTTAGTTTTTATTCGGAAATGGAAGTCTTCAGTTACTGACATTTGGTAAGCTTCGCTTGGAGTGAGAAAACGACCATCTGTTTGTCTCTTTAAAGCACGAGCGCACATTTAATTAGTTAAGCAGGAGTTCTGTCATCCGGTGGGCAGCAATCAAGTCTGAAAAATTTGAGGGTAACAAACTGAAACGAGAGCCAACAACAGTGCGGAAGAGGAGCTCGCTGTTTAGTTTAGTTTATTAGAGAAATGAATAAAAGTGAAATAATAATTGAATTTGAACAACAATATCAGGGACCAGATAAGATTAGATTCAGATAGATACTCATAATTATTTATGTTTTCTCTTCTGATGAGTTTAAGTAGTTGTTTCGGTCTGTAAAATATCAGAGAATAATAAAAAATGTCGATTAGTTCCTGTAGCACAGGCTGATATATTCAAATCGCTCATTTTTCCAGTCGATACGTCAGTCAGACTTGCTGGAACCAGATAATGATCAACAGTTCTGCTTGACAGATGAATTATGAATGAATACGAAATCTTGAAATCTTACATTGCAGAACTTATAATTCACTTTCTGCCATTCAAAAAACACCACCTGCAAGGCCACGCCACCTATTTTTACATGACAGGGCTGTAATGTGGGAAATGGTGCGAGACTGTATGTAATAAAAGAGAATTTGTTTCTCACTTTAGTATGTGGAAAGGATTAACCGTTATCTGCAGCCTGATGGAGTGTGTGTGTGTGTGTGTGTGTGTGTGTGTGTGTGTGGAGATGCTCTTCAGCAGACCATGATGGCGTTGTTACCTGCGGGGCAGAAGCGCTGCTCAGGCCCGTCGTATATGCCGAGGTTCCTGGCGACGGGGACGCTGTCATCCCTCAGGGTCAGGTGGGGGGGCTGGTCCCCCTCGTGGTTGGTGCCACTCAGAGCCACGGAGGAGAGCAGGTCGAAGCTTATCTTGCCGTCGGGCTTGGGGTATTCAATCGGTGTACAATCTTTAGCCGGTTTCAGCTGGTTCGCATCAAGGCCTGAGACAGATCGGGCACGGGCGGTTACGAAATGTTGATTTTGTCTGCCGAGATAAGGCGACCTCATACCTCACCTAAAGAGACGGTGGCGTTGTGCTGTGCTGCAGCTGCACAATCAGCCATGTGGAAAACTGTACTGCTCCATTGTACGTGTAATATATTTTTTTAATAAATTCAGCTCTGGTCCTGGGCACTACTGAATTCACCTGATGCTATGTTCCTTTTTAGACCAAGTCCAAAACCATTTCGCTGTTTTTTTCTTAAAATACATTTCTGAATCGCTGAAATCAAGTTCTTTGCAATGTAGATGCATAAAATACAAAATCAGACACTTTAGGATTTAAAAAAGAAAAAAAAAAAAAAAAATCAATCAGTTTTTTTTTTTCCTTGAAACACACAAATGTACCTCTCTACTACAGTGGATCTTCCCTTTGACGTATTATAAACTCAGATTAGTTAAATGTGTAAATACCAAAACAGGCGCCCCCACGCGATGGTTGCCCTCCTTGGTACTCACCACAGTGTTTGAGGGTCCACGGCTCTTTCCCTCTGAAGATCCAGTAGAAGATCCCGGTGTAAACCATGCCACCGTACAGGCCAAAGTAGTTGTGGAAGGACGGCCTGATGTTTCTCACCGCGTGCAGCTCTTTCCACACCCACGAACTCTTCAAGCTCTCCGCGTACTCGGGTATATGAAGCCCTGGGAGGATTGAGAGAGGAGAAGAAGAACTTTATTGAAGGGTTGTCTTTTTGTTTCTGGTCCACTGTTTTATTATTTTTTTTTCTCTGCATTGGTCAATTCTGACTTTGGTACTTGAATATTTATAAAAGAATGATTGTGTTTTTCCATTCAAAGAAATAATCCCTGTGGAAACATTTCACAGTCAGGTCAGTGGACTTTCCCTATCAACTAGGAAATGTTGCCAACCGTCATTTATCAGTGTTTTGAAAGGCAGAAAATTAAAATGCACTGCAGTCAAATCAGAGTGGCAGCGGCCTTTTCAGAGGCTGATCACTTAAAAGTCTGGCACACAAAACCAAAATTATCCGCAGAACACAACAAAACCTGTGTGTGTTTTTTTTTCTTTTCTGGACAGTTTGTGATTTTAAAAAGTCCACTCTTCCGTTGAGAATTAAAGAAATGAAGCAAAAAAAGTGGTAACTGAAGGACTTGATACTGAACATCATGTCTCTGTTGGTTTGCTTCAACCTGTGATTGCCCTTTTCCGAAGGCACCTGTCTGCTCTGAAAGTTTGTCATGATATTTCTAAATGTTCCTGCAGACATCTGTATTGACGTTACACTTTTTTTTGGACTGATACACCTGCAAGACTTCTCCCCCTTTGGTCCTCTTAAGTTTCATCAGGTTGCTTTGAAAACTCATATTAAAAAAAAGACTTTATTGCCTGACCTTTTATAGCTAACAAAGGTTGCTACCTGACATTCAACCTCATGCGGCCCAGCCTCGTTACAGTGTTTGTCATTATGTAACTTCAGAGTCAAAATGATTTTTTTTTCCTCCCCCACAGAGGTCTTGGCATTATTTTGTCAAAGTGAGTCAAATGAAATTTGCCGTGACCTGTCATGGGGTAAGAGAAATGACATACAAACAGCTACTGGTGCTGTTATCGTGATTATTAATGGGTCTTAAATTTCGTACCTGCCGTCTCTGAATCCAGGCTCTCTGCTGTGACTTTGGGGAAAATGGCCTCGGCAGCCAGCATGCCGCTCTTCATCGCTGTGTGGGTGCCTTTGATCTTTGGGACGTTCATGAAACCGGGGCTGCAGCCGATCAGCATCCCTCCAGGGAAAGTCAGCTTTGGGATAGACTAGAGAGAGAGGAAGAGGAAGAAAGTTTGTGCCATCTCCTTTTTAAAATCTAAAAAAAAAAAAAAAAAAAAAAAAAAAAAAACTTTCATGCGTTCTACTTTCTGAGACCTTAAACTTCTGGTCGCTGTTCGATGTGATGTGCACATGTGGAAACGATACGTTCAACAAATCCGTGTATTATAGGTGCATTATAAACAGCTTTGAATTGGGCTCATAATTTAGGAAACCTAAGTAAGCTTTTATTCATATTCAGAAATCTATCCGAGTTCGGGTTGCGGGGGCGGCTTGTGCTCCTGCTCATCCCGGAGGACCCCGAGGTGTTCCCAAACCAGGTGGAGGATATAATCCCTTAAGCTTGTTTTGGGTCTGCTACAGGGTCTCCTCCCAGTTGGACATGTCTGAAAAACCTCCACGGGTGAGGAATCCAGCAGATGTCCTGACTGCTTTAGTGACCGTGCATTTACAAATATACTTTTACAAGTCAAACTAGTTTACAGGAGTGAATGTATTTACTATTAAAATGATGAAAGCATCATTAGTTAAACATCTAACTTTGTTAAACTGTTTCAAACATTTCTCAGTGGCAACCTTTGTTTCCTTCATCTACTTTCTTGTCACATAATTATGAAATTGGCAGCATTATAAAGTTTGAATCAGGCTATATTTCCTACATTTAATCACACTGATTATCATTATCTTATCTATGCTTATCTTTGCCCATTAAGAGTGATGTTGCATATCTGGTTGATCAGAGGGCTTTATCTCTTTTTGCATTAAATTACAATTAGAATCAAAATGAAGCTTCGGAAATCAACACAGATGAGAAAAATCAAATTAATCACTAAAAGGCTAATATGCATCCATCTTTACGATGAATAGATCCAACTCGCAGTGCAACACTTCGATAAACTGATTCAACGAGTAGCTCGTCTCCGTTTGTGCTGTAACGACACTGATCTGTTCGCCGAGTAAATTAGATTCTGAATTTAACACCCTG
Organism: Terapon puta; assembly: GCA_028564955.1. Taxonomy (NCBI): domain Eukaryota; kingdom Metazoa; phylum Chordata; class Actinopteri; order Centrarchiformes; family Terapontidae; genus Terapon; species Terapon puta. The sequence continues at coordinate 5,384,088 of JAOXYL010000065.1, forward strand.
CTGATGGCTTTCATTAAATATGAAAGCTGGAATAAATCTGAACAATGCCTTCAGGGAAACAGTCTAGTTTAGTGGAGTCCCGAACAACAGTCTTTACTGTATAACACAATTATAAACAGGAGGTACATCCTGTGATTTCCCCGGTGGCGCGGCCTGCTGTTTAGATTAAATCAATTTCAGGGACGATTTTGTTTTAACATGCCTGCCAATGTCACTGTTCATGGTTTTAACAAAAAACAAAGACAAACAACAGATTAACAACTGGCAAAAAAATATGTATTGCACACATATTATACCTGTAATCCTCCTTCGTTCAGTGCCCGGGCTCCGTACGCGATCCTGTTGCCCCCCTCCAGTGTGGGGGCGACGGAGGGATGATGCTTCCAACGCTGAAACTCCCTGAAGGGGCTCAGGTAAGGGTTGGAGTAATCCAGACCGACCTGGGGAGGGAAAGAAACTGCTGGTTTGATCGAGTCATTCAAGAATATGATACATCTAGTGGAAAAATTCAAAGCAAAACTTTTTTTTTTCCCTTTAGGGACTATGGCTGAGAAAAGAATTTAAATACAATATTTATAGTCAAATTTATAGTTTCAAATATTTTGAGTTGCAATAACAAAAATCGAAATATCTCATTTAAATGTTTATTCAGGCTCTTGGTGTCTGAATGCCATCCTACACGTCTCCAGAACGAGCATGAAGGTCATCTACAGAAAACTACAACTACACAACATCATTTTGAGTATTGGTTCGTCTTTATATAGTTGCAGGCTGCATGTCAGAGGAAAACTAAATCAGGTCAAGGACCTCCTGCTGTCCTCTTTACTTAACTTGTGATAAGCAATAAATCAGGGACGGAGTAAGTGAAAAAATAAATAAATTGGTACCATAATAATACAGTATACAGAATGTTTCCACAATAGACTTAACCATGAAAAATGTATGTTGATAATAAAAAGGTGACCGTGAATGTTCGTTGCCAGATATTTTAAATGATTGGAAAAATGTACAGAAAGCCACTCACCACAAGGCCCAAGGCCACCATAGGCTCTCCTTCATTCAGGTGATAGAGGAAGGACCCTCCATAGGTGTGCCTGTTCAGGGGCCAGCCCACAGAATGCTCCACTCTGCCCGGCCTCCACTTTTTCTCGTCAATCGTCCACAGCTAACAAACAAAGACAGCGAGGTGCTTTAAATCCCTCCGCTCACCCTCCTCAGAGTCAGACGCTGCCTATCATTACCAAAGACGGCTTTGTTCATTTTTCATTAAACAGCACAATGCGCTGTTCAGACAGGGTCAAAACAGGTCACCCGAGGTTTCTTGAGAGGTCAGCGCAGAGGTAGTTTAGTATTCTCGCACACAGTGGATGATGCTGGCAGCTTACAGATGTGTTTTTCTTGATCTCAAAGATCAACATGACTGTGACCCACGCGGTTGAATTGACTTATTTACTGAGATTCGACCGTGCATTTACAGCAGACTGTGCGGTAGGCATGAAACGCTGTGTACCCAAACAACATTACCGCAGCCTCTTTTATCAGCCTCCTCAGGATGGACTTTACTCGTTAGGAATGATCAGTCAAAGCAGATTAAGGTGGAGGGAGGGACAAATTTAGACCTCAAATAAAAGTGAGCTCTGATGTGGGCTGTACTTGGTATTTACCTCCTTCAGGCCAATGGCGTAGGTCTGGGGTTCGCAGTTCTCCCGCAGGTTGAACTGCTTGTAAAGCTGCTTCGCCAAGTGGCCGTGACAGCCCTCTCCAAACAACGTGACTTTAGCGTGGAGCTCCATTCCTCTCTCGAAAATATCCTGGAGCGAGAGGGGAAGAGGACATATAAATGTATTACACGAATGGGAAGCAGCTGAATAGAACAAGGAGAAGAGGTAGTTATTTGGTATTATCAGACCAAAAGAAGAAAAACTGTACAAAAGCATTAAATCCTTTTTTTTATGGCAATAGTAATATTCTGTAACAATAATGCTGCCTTTTTAGTATTAATGTTAGCAAGTGGAAAAAAAAATTCTATTCCAGATTCTTCAAAACGAGGTCTTTTTCCGTATTACATCAAATAAAAAGGCCTGACATGACCAAGCTGTACGTACATGACACACATTCAGCAGTAATATTGGATTCAATTCATAACCGCACAGTACCTTTGGAGAGCCATCTTTGGCGATGCCTACGTCATTGGTGGCGATTCCCTTTACACTTCCATCTTCATGAAACAAAACCTTGACAAAAATAATAAAGAGAGGGTTAAAAAGACCAAACAGGCACAAACAGGAGCACCGTACGACTGACACAGGGAGAATAATTCATCAGCCAACGCCGGTTAATAATTGCAGGTCCAATAACTTGATTAAGTCGAACAAATGAAATAAATTAATATGTGCATGTTAGCGGTAGGGGGAAATAAAAGATTCTGCGTCGATGCATCGCAATGCTTCGTTCAAAGATTCTGCATCAGTGCAGTAAAGTGTATAAATGATTATCTGTGCAATGTTCAATGGACTGCCCTTTCTGGAGTTTGGTGCCACATACAAAGTGTGCACTGAGTTTAGGTTGTACACCATGTGAATCAAAGAAGCCACAAAAGGAATGAAACCGTTTCTGGATTTTTTTAGGGGGGGAAATAAACCATGTATAGAAATCTGACACTGAGATGCATCAAGAAATATTTGATAAGCGAATCCTGACCTTAGGAAACAAATTTAATTGAATCATGAGATGACTGTGCACATCTGTAAATAACTTTGGTTGTTTTGTATAGCCCAGGATGAAAATGGAATATTAGGAAGTCATGTTTATAGAAAACAATGGCTGAGTAAGACAGAAATAAAAAGTTTACTGTCCATTGGTCGACCATAAATATTCAAGTCATCGAAAGAAACAAGTCCCACCTCAGCAGCAGCATAACCAGGGTACAGCTCCACTCCAAGCTCCTCGGCCTGCTCCCCCAGCCAGCGCACAAAGTTCCCCAGCCTCACAATGTAGTTACCATGATTTACCATGGGCAGACCTGCAGGAAAACCAACACGACTGAAACAAAGCTGGACTACGTGTTTTGCAGACGATCCGTTGGCTGAATGACACAAACCCAAACACCAAAATGAAACCGAGAGTTTTTTTTTCTTCTCAAGATACCTGCTTTCCACAACAAGTAAACATCTTAAATTATACATCATATCAGGTAAAATACATGTTGGAGTCATTTTTTCTGCCTGTCAAACACCTAACATAAAGGAAAAGCAAGACTTCTGATCTGAGAGATTACAGATATATTCACACAAGTGAATTTAGACATTGGGGATATGGAAAATGTACACAGATTATAATTCAAACAAACAGATTGCAAGTTTGCTACAGAAAATTGTGGTGTTGTGGCAACCCTGCATCTTTCTCTCCAATCAGTTTAAGCACATGGTATGTCTGCTTTTTCAAAACACCTCTTTACTTGACCTGAAACACATATGGATCTTTTCTGTGTTAAACCTCCTGCAGCCTCTGAGGGCCTCTTTTCTCCTTGTGATAAATAACACACAATAATAGTAATAAGTGAAAGATAATCTCTGTGGAGCAATTGTTGTTGCCCCTTGCCTGCCCAATAGCTTTCAACACGACAGAACATTACACCATTTTCAGTCAAGTAGAATAAAACAGGATTTTACCTGGCAAAATGGGGACGGGGATTCTGTGTTTCTCTGTTAAAATGCTGAACACATCTTCAGTCACTGGAGTGTTCAGAGGTGCCTGCAGTAAGAGCACAACGTGTGCTGTTGTTATGAATGAATTATCTTAATAATTAAATAACACTTCATATGAATATTTAAGAATAATTACTTCATTAATTCCTTTTGGGAAATTAGTTTTTTTTCATGTTACATCATCATTACTTTTAAATTCACACACGCACAGGCCTTAAACACAACATGCACACACAGGACTGACTGCCATGCAAGTGGGGGAGAGATAGTAAAGTGGTGGTGCCTTGCTCAAAGGCACTTCAGTAGTGCCTAGGAAGTGAACTGGCACCTATACACTGATCTGTGCTGGATTTAAATTAGTCACCCTCCAAAGCAAAGTCAGACTGATCTAATGCTATACAGATCTACATTTGGTAACACTGACTCAAATACATGCATGTCAATACCAGTGATGATGAACGAGCCTCTGTTGGACAATAGTTATATTTAGCATAGCTGACACTCACATAATATATTACACAACATACAGCGACGTGGTGCACCTGATGTAAACATCCTTTATGATGTAAAGGAAGGGCAATGATCTGTACACTAAATTCACACTAGACACGTTATGCAACACTCACCCCTCGTTCTTTCCAGTCGGGAAAGAGCTCGTTGAGGGCCGTGGGCTCCAGACAGGCACCTGACAGGGTGTGTGCTCCGATCTGAGAGGCTTTCTCCACAAGGCACACTCGCAGCTCCTTCTCCTGTTCGTTGGCGAGCTGCTTCAGACGAATGGCCGCCGAAAGGCCGGCGGGGCCTCCACCGACGATGACCACGTCGGCCTCGTCTGCAAACCTCTCCATCTCGACACCTGGGAAAGGACAGCGAATAAACATCGAGGACTGAAACAGGCACTGCTTTCTTTTTCCCTGCAATATCTTAAGGAACTGTGTGGCACACCTCGCACCAAAAGTGACAGCTAGACAGATTTTTTTTCTCTCACACTCTAAAACTCAACTTCAAAGCTGGATGCAGCAGACAGAGATAAAAAGTTTCTGAACTTATTCTCACAACGTGAAACTCACATGACCCCCTTAAGTCTAAGTCTGGGAACGTCTACTGAATAGAAAAAAAACAAAACAATGAATATGGACTAATCAAAGTAGGCTGAGGAGCTTGGATTAATCCTGTGTGACCTTCCTGCCACGGCGAATGCACACAGACATTTCTCTTTCTATGGATGAAAGGCAAAATATTATTGACTCAGCTTTTTTTTTTCCTCAAACACATACCTATTATAATAACTATAACTACAAATAGGTCACAAACTGAAGGAAACACAAAAATGAAAGGTCTTAATATGGTCTTGTGCCACTATGTACCTCCAGAAGGGCCTTTTTTCTTACACTCATACACAACCATCGCATTCATCAAATGTGCACCAACAACAACGTCTGATCCTCTTTATTGACGTCTTTCCATCAGATTTAAATGCAGATGTCACTTTAGTCACTCTTCCTAGTAAAACATAAGACAGTTGATCTGTTGTTGGGACTGAAGCTTTTGCAATCTAATAATAAGCCCTCTTTAAACATCACTTAGATCTTTTCCTCTTTCCATCTTGATACAAAATCTGAATCAGCTGCATACAAGTCACAGAGCACTCATTTATTTGACACCATTTCTTAAAGGAAATGGTTGAAATTCAGGTGCAGCGCAGGCTTGATTTTTCTTAAAACTCAAAATTACCTGAACGGCTTCAGTAAACAGAGGCATATGATAGCTTAATGGTGCACTGTGTGCTTTCTGGTGCAGGAAGATATAAATAGAAATACAATTACTGCTCCTGGGCAATCTGATTGTACAATTATAATGAAACCAGGTAACGTTTGCTCAGTGTAAACATCATATCTGAAGTATGGCCAGGAGAGATTACATATTTCAGATATCATGCAATGCATCTCTACGGAGGTTTAATGTACGTCACCAAATTGGACAGATTTTGGGAGTGAATATTTCTGATAATACATAATTCTTGCTTCAAAGTGACTTTAGATCAAAAGATGCAGTGTCTCACCTTCCCATCTTGCATCCTTCTCCCGCGGGTGGATAGTGTAGTGCGTCGTGATGCGGGGTGCCGCCACAGAGGAACACGTCCGCCTGTTTAATGCCGTGTACAGCTGAGGGGCAGCATGCTCCGTCTGCACCGACTTCAGCGCCCTGATACACCTGTGGGCTGCAGGAGACGGAGACGGGACAAGCACCCGGTTCAGACCAGTTCAAACTCATGTGGCTGAATTACTGGACACTCACTTAACCTGCCATATCACTTTAAACATTTTCACCCGTCACTTTAAAAACAAAAAAACAAACAAAGAAGAGGCTGCTGCTGTTCAGCCCGATCTAGTCCTCAGTCGATAAAATGCAATAAAATAACAATAACAACAAACAAACAAAGAGAGCGGCATAATAAAGCAACACTTCTTTTAACTAAAACACGGGACAGGCGCAGATACACAGCTACTTTGAGAGATAACGTAGTTAAAAATGCCAAACAGCTGTCACACTCCCAGGTGGCAGCAGGAGCGTCATGACCTACTATGTAAATATCATCATGTCTGCACAAATCAACACTTGCTGTATATATTACATACACTGTCTATACTATATATACAAACAATATAATACTTGTATCAACCTACCTAACTAAACATACAATATAAAAAGCTGCTGCTGCAACAACCATATTTGTCTCAGCATCTTTTGTACGAATGTCTACCTACTTACATGTTATTGTTATAATAACTATTGTCTTTTTAATGTCTATTTTTGTCTGGGTATACATACATATCTCCACTATATAGATTCTCATACACATTTATACTGATTTATCCTCTTATATAACAGGTTGATGTTTATTTTTATCCACTGTGGAGCTTCTGTCCACGTTTTAAACGTTGTGTGTCTACATTTCTGTGTATGAACAGGGGGTTAAACTCATTTTATGTGTTCACACACCTGATCAATAAAGCTGATCTGGTTTAATCTATGCAAGTTGTTTGTGTGTGTGTGTGTGTGTGTGTGTGTGTGTAGGTGTGTGTGTGTGTAACTAGCCGCAGCTCAGCTAAATTCAAAGTCCGAGGCTAAGAGTAAACACACTTGAAATAGCAAAAGAAAAAACAAAAACACTCACATAAGATTAGGAAGTTCCTGCCAAAACAGGTGCGTTTTTAGAAAGCATTAAACTGGATATATAACTCAGGACAAGGGCACCGTTCGAGTGACCTACATAACTGCTCAACTTTCACCTACATTTTAGCTCCATGCTAACATCAATGAACTGTGATGGCTAATGCTAACTGTGCGCACAAAAGCTAAAAAACAAACGTAGCCCCATATAGGAGCACGTTAATCCCATAACATGATACGATGTAATATGAATATAAATCCACGGCTGACACAAGTGTTAATAAATTAGGTTAACGCTGCAGGAAAGCTCACAAACTTGTGAGCTAACTAGCCATTAGCTAACGTACCTTTACTTGAATATCTGCTGGCTGGGAGCATGTCAGCAGGTGTGACTCGTCTTTGTTTGAAACTCTCAGCTGAGGTGCAGTGGTCGTGTTGTCCCCTCTTTCTCTCCCTCTCTCTCCGTCTGTCTGTGTGTGCAGACGGTGTAAAATAAGCTTGTGTAACCTGAAGTTCAGCTGATCTTACAAAATAGGTCTCATAACGCGGACAGCTGCGAGCGTCCAAGGCTGCGCAGCAACTGCGGCGCGACACAGAGGTAACTGCGCAGAGAGCAGATCTGTAAACTTCACTGCGTGTCCTCTTTATGGTAGATCTCAGGTGGGGATGTTTAGAGATCAGGTATCATGTTAAAGGCGTCAATCCAGGCTACTGTCCTCAGGTTCTTACTATAGTACAATCTGTATCTGTGTCATTAATAGTATTACTGTTGGTAATCACAATCTTCCCAGAGCCATGCCTGCATACTGTGTATTATTACAAATTTATTTTTACTAATCTTAGTCAAACAGTGTTTTACCCATAAACTAAACATAATAAATGCATTAAGACATCTATATACAGTCAGAATCAGCTTTATTGATCAGGTATATCAGATATATCCCTTTAAAACAAGAAATAATAAAGCACAATAAAAAATAATAAACCTTTAAGTTTGAGGAAAATTTGATATTTTAAATGTGATCAATTAATAAATTATGATTCAACCGTGTAGTCTTTCTAGCCAGTTTAGACACTTCTTGGCATTATAGTATGTAGTCTGTGGTTGTTGGGGGGCAATGAAGACTATATATAGTCCATAGACCAGAGTGGATATAAAGATTTATATACAGCCTCTGGAGCAGACATTTAGAGTTCAGGTCATTCAGTTCATCTTTAAAGTACATAATATTCACAGATAATACTTTACTTTTTTTTTTTTTATCGAAACTTTAGTCAACGGTATAACTGTATTTAAGAGAAAAGAGGAATTGTCCAAGAAAAAAAAAACTTATGTAAAAGAGTTTAATTAACTTCAGATTGAAGATTTTATTTGTTATTTGCACAGCAGGAGCAGATGTTGGCAATGCATAAATTAACTCTTTAACTCCACTATATATATCTGGCAACAGTTGGACTGTTGGACTGCATTTTGGGATTATTTAAGATTGAGATGAATTAATTAACATTTTAAATACAAACATCTGATCAATTCATCAAATATAACTCACAGTTAGTTTCTATAGCAACACCTAAAGGCACAGGTTTAACCAGCTTTAAGTTACATCTGCTGTTTTAAGAGTTCAATCACTAAAGAAATGTTGGCAGCACATTTTTCTCTATATGCCCTCAGAGGAACATCATCTGTTGGTTGTGGGTTTTTGTTTTTTGTCCATAGCCCACATCTGTTTAGCTATATCTGAATTGCTCAGTGTTCCTTTGCTAATGTTTAAGATGTTCACTTTTGCTGAGAGACAAACTGTTATCTCACTCTTTTAATCTATTCTTGGACTTTAATATGCTCTATACATGTCTATTTCTGCACAACTACACTGAGAGCAATGAAAAAGTGTCATTGTTGCATGACATTGCATGACATTGCATGATTCATTTTTATAATTCTCAACTCTTGTTACCTTGTTCATTTGTAGTGTTTGGTCCAGTAGAGTACAGTTTTTTTTCCGTTTACAGTTTTACAATTTCTTCTTCGAAAGACCAACTCTTTTTTTCAAAGTGTATGAAATGGATATTAAGGTTGCTGCATAGTTAAATGCACAGAGACAGGAGACAAAACACTTTGTTGCTCTGGCTGCAGGATCAATAAATTGTTTTTACTTTGCAGGCATTGCAGATTGCTTTTGTACTCACTCCACTGTGCACTATTCTTAACATATCTGAGAACCCCAAACAATATGAGGTGAAAATAATGTCCAAATTAAAAAGGTGAACGATCAATATAAATCAAATCATTAATAAATTGACAGAGCAAGTATGAAGCATACATATATTTATTGTTCACATTTCACTCAAGAAAAACAAAAATACAAAAGAACACCATTTTAAATAATTACTGTAGGACAACAGCAAAACAATAACAAATTCCCATCAATATTAAATGTAAGCCTGCAGATATTATCAGTATATCGCAAGCAAACTGCTGGCTCCTTTGTCTTTTCAGCATGTATGGGAATATGATGTAAACACAAACGGCACATACAATGTATTCACAAATGATTGTTTCAATAACAGATGTATTTTTCTCTGTGTTCGCTGCACGTTGCGTACATTTACAATGCCTGAAAAAAAGTCTATTTCCACAGGAATCAATAGTTCATTGAATAAAGTATGCACAGCAGAGTTTATGATCATTGTACAAGTGTCTTCAGTGGACAGTTCACAGTGTAAAAAAATGTGTGGTGGTTGGTGTGGTGAGGTCAAGAGAAAGTTCACACCCTCAGACCAGCTGGGGAATTTCTAGACAGGATGTATAAAAGACAACTTAGAATCGCTGCCTCCGTATTGATAACTCATATGTCAATACCATCCCAAATGAAATACATTGTTGAACACTCTGGACTGAACCAGTACATTCAATATTTCCCTACACAGAAAAAAACTTCAATGGACCAAATACAGAATAAAAACGTGGGCAGTTTATCTCCTTTCAGAAGACTAGATGGATGAAGGTCATGGCAGAAGGTTACTTTGATTTAAGAAATGTTCTTTGCTGTAAGGTTGCACACCCACTGTCAATATGTGATAGAACTGGCAAAGTACGTCATGGAATTTATTCTGACATGCTTAGTCACTCCGGAGAAGAGAAAAGCACACAGTGAGGGTTGATTTATCCTCCGGAATTCATCAGGAGAGTCTTCAATAATAAAGACAAATCTTTCAAGTTGATCATGAAAGTTTTCTTTCCAAAAAAAGCCAAGATGGTTCATTTTTTTCTTGCCATACAATGTTCCCAAAAAACATTCGTGTTCTCAGGTCCTGTAGAAAAATCTCAAGAGGTCGACAGAACTTGCGAAAGGATAGTAGTGAATTTTCAAAAGCAAACATAAGATGTGGTCCTATTCCGCGTACTGTGAAAAGGTCTGTGTATAGTGTTTAATGTCATTTTGATAAATCATGACCAGCATAATGAGCTTTTTTCAATATTAACAGTGAGGATTTTGCAAAATATCCAGGAACATCTTTGGTGACAAGTGGCTGTTGCTGTGTTTTTTTTTTTTTTTTTTTGCAATGCACTTCCTACTTTGCATCAGTACTTATGCACTGTATTTTAACAACACCTGTCACGCCAGCATGGGCTGATTTACAGCTTCGGATATCATGGCACTTCAGAAGAAATGTATAATATTATTTTACAGTCAGTAACCAAAAAAAAAACACACACAACAAATTATGTTGTCATAAAAAATATTTGCTTACAGTAAACATGTAACTTGACAAAGACAACAGTCAAACCCAATGAAGTTTCTCAGTGTAGACAGCAGTCAGTAGATAATACTGAAACCTATTAGTTTGAAAGAAGCTTAAGCCATTCAAGCAAATTATTCTTTAAATAAATGCTACAGTTTTAGAAGGCATGCCTTTCTGCAATAATTATTTTTCATTTTGGTGAGCACAACAGGGAGCTAGCCTGTGTCCCATTTAGGAAGTTTCAAATGTGTCCACAAGGGGGAGCTGTTTGTGTATCGCAGACTAGCTCTAAGCGTGCAAACCTGCCCCACCTACTGGATAGGAAATAATTAGCAGTTGTAGTCTCGAGCTGCAGACGTAGACACGGTATTTGACTCCGGCTGGCAAACAAGGTCATTGTTGTTGCTGTTATTCCACTATGTTTTCACGTTTGTTACACCTGACATTTTACACTTAAAAATCAAACATCACTATTTAACATGAACTTCCAATGGATATTATATACACACCGTCCTTTGTTATTCTTTATAAAAAAACCATTTTTTAAAAATCTAAATCAGGACAAATGAAGTTTGGTTAAGACAACCGCTACCTAATACACATCCCTGCAGGCTGATTTCTTGGATTATTGGAAAATGGGGGCTCAATTATGGGGTGTCAGAGAACTCTTTTGATGCATTTTCTTATGTACACTGGCACCTTATTTACATTCAAGGCAGATGTCTTGAATTAATCAGTAAATGTGTATGTCTCTGCTTTCCTGATAAAGGACAAATGACTTTATTAAAAAATATTAGCAGTTGATTGCAATCAGCACTGAGTAGAGGCAGAATACAATACATTCAAATTATTAAACGCTGGAATAGTTCAGTGTATTTATGTTTTACAGTTATATTGGTAAATTAAAATGGGTTTTCTTTCCGGCACACACAATTTTCAGATGCAGCTCGTGCGGTGTGGTTCACTGATTACCACTCCATCAGATGATCTCTTCTCTCTCTCCATTATCTGCTGCTGTCGCTCTCTCTATTACCCACTATGTCTCTCTCTCCTCCTCCACTGCTGCATGTTTGTATCTCTCTACAATGTTTTATTGCATTGGAGCCACATGGAAAGTAATGTTATGCAAGATGAGGTTTTCAGAATAATTAGCAAACCATTTATAGAATAATGGAAATTTGATTTATTTACTCATTCCCAATTGTATCTGAAAAGATGAGTAGGGGGGTATTCATAAAACATTTGTTGCTGTATTCTTAGACATCCCGGCCTAATGATGCCACTGCTTCCCACTCCTAAGCAGAATATATGTTTTTTTTTTTTCTTTTTAATAAAAAAGCAGTAACAGTTTGCAAGTTTAAAATACACAATGCACACCGGAAAACACATTCATAAAACACAACTAGGTCTACAGCCATTGCTAGCAGCTCTGTGAGGCTGTGCATAGGCACGGTGGTGCTGTGAGCTGAATATCAAAATGCTGCACACTGCCATGGACTTCGAGCGGGTCATAAGCGATGATTTATTTTTACACCAGCTGTGCCTTTAAACTCTCCAGTTTGTTAATTGTGCCAGCCTGATGCATGTTGCTCTCGTACAGCATGTCAAGGGGTTAGGGGAGAAATGACTGTCAGGTCACGCGCTGAAAAAGAGACGCCAAATGTTCTCATAGTTAACATTTCTTAAAGGCGAAAAGTGTTCGCAAGCTTCTTAAATCCAAGAGGTTAATTAACTTTACACGTCAGGAACAGCGAGTGTCCTTGCTTCGTAACTCCTCCATTGAAGAGGTTTGAACTTTTTGCCCTTTTCTGTGTCTGCTAATCCACAGTGGCTGCCTCTCCTCATACTGATCACCCACTTCTTTGAGTTTATTCTGTTTGCTGCTGCTGGAAGAATGAAAAACACTGTTCCAAGATGATTTTTAATATGGATGAGGAAACCCTTCGCAACAACAAACGTCTCGAATCTTTTGAGTCTCGTCTGAATGACTGTGATGCCGGTGTGGTTTACGCGTACGAAATATTTGAACACCTCAACTCTGCTCTCCCACTTGTGGTTCTTAACGACATCATTATAGCGTAACATCATCAGCTGCTTGAGAATTGATGCTTTGGCACACACTGTACATCCTCAGGATAATAAGGTTTCTTGCCTCAGAGGCAAAACAAACATGTGTAAATCAACCTCGCAACATTTGCTCCAGTCCAGCAGACCCTCATTACTGCCACTTCTACCAACTCTGGGCCGGGAAAACAGCAATCGTCAAATATTCAAGTCAATCAAATTCCATTCTTGAACATCTCGCACACCAGAGACACCAGATGTAAGTGTGCGTCCTTAAAGTTGCGCATGCTCCTGTTAATACTCCAACCCCATCCTCCAGACTACCAAATAACACGAATTTCCATCTGACAGTTTTAATTTAACTCGCCTCGAAATCTGGATTTATTTTCTCTTCTGACGTTTGATCAGGAATAAAATTTACATGTGCACTCCACATGTAGATAACCAAAGGAAGCAGCGTATCTGATTGGTTTTACACACGAGTGCATCATAATAAAGTCTTAAAAAAAGTTTTATAGTCAAACAGCAAATGATCTTGCCGACTTAAAAAAAAAAACACAATTACCAACAGATTTGTGTTGTTCAGAGTCTCATAAAACTGAAAAAAAAAATCCAGAAAGAGTGTTGTCAATTATTTAATCTGAATGTAACTTTAAATTAGGACTAAAACAGGCAGAGCTCCCACAGAGTCGCTGACTCATAAACCGAAGCTGTTACCGTCTTAGTTATTTAACTTTCAGACGAGTTTTCCGCACCAAATGTCTGACCAATTAATGCGTCTGCTTTAATTTTCACATTAATTTTGGTTCTCGCAGAAACTCAAAGTGCAGTCACACCAGTGTGCAAATGCAACACAGCAGGAAAAAAAATCACATTTAAACAAAAGCAAATACATGACACAAGTTCCCCAAGTGTTATTTCTCATCATGCGGCATAAATTTAGTTTTGTTTTTTTTGGTCAAATAAGTGCACAGCCATCGTTTCCCGAGACAAGTATCATTTTCTCGCTGCCCAAAGTAGCTTAACTCAGCTATAATTTGCATGGCGGACAGGAAGATGATGATTGGTGGTCATGAAAATGGCTCAGTTTAGTCCAAACTCAAAAGCTCGTACCACATTCAAAAACAATCAAAACAGACGAGAAAAGCACCAACACCGTGAGGACTGTCAGGTTATCATTATTCTGCCTGTGTTGGTTGCATTGACATTTTTCTCTGAGCCGAGAATCAGATTTGAACTCATCAAACACAAGACATCTACAGAGGGTTATTATGCCGTTGCACAAGAGACATGCCTTCTCTTTTCACACAGCAAAGATACCGACAGACCGTGTAGTCTTCATCCTCCGGCCATCTGTGTCTCTTTATTTTCTTACTCGCTCTCTGCTCACAATAAAAGTGTACAAAGTGATGCTGCCTCTCTCTGCTCTTGGTAACATTATTGAGGATGTAATCATTGATTTTGCTGGAGCCGTCGATGAAAAAGAACTGACCGTACAGCGTGAGCGCAAAAGAGTTAAAAAGCAAAATGTCAGCCTGTCAATGTCCATCTTTAGTGGCTGCAAATGGCTGCAGCTGGAATAGGGGGGTGAATTGAGAAGGGCTGAATTACACGTAGCTGCCATAACACTGAGTTACCTGTGGCTGATGTAATATTAAGCTGTTGTCAATGTTTTCCAGTGGCTGTTCTGTTTGGTTTTCCCCAGGGGGATTTTTGTGCCAGGCTTCTTAAGATTGATGGCACAGGCAATTCCCAGAGGGAGAATAATAATGAATTGACTTAAAATAGTAAGACACAGACTCCGGTTTGGAAAAACTGTGGCACACTGACATCATTGTGGCTAAACTGAAATAAAATAAATGGAAGTGGAACAGCTTGGGGAGCTGTAAGAAACACTGCAGAAAGCGAAGGACCAAGGACATACAGCCTGTAAAGTCAACCACTCTTTTCTCAAGTGACATGCCGGAGGTATCTTTGTTCTTTTCTGACTTCAGGTGAGGAATGCAATTTGGTTTCAGAGAAAAAAGTTAAGCGAAAGCTGAAGCTCAAGAATACAGCTAGTGATATATTACTGTTTTGTAATTGCCAAGCAATCCAACAAAAAGGCAAAACATTAATCTGTGTCTCAGTATTTTCCAACTACCCCATTCCTGAGTTCAAGACAGCATATGTGCGACAGTGTAGCTCATTCCAAAAGGTCATAGCATTTTTTTACAGGTATCCTTCACTTACTCAAACTCAGAAATTAAACTTACTACTGTACACTGGTAGTGAAATATGAGTACCTTAGTTAAACAAAGAGAAATCAATGTACTAAACTCACTGACAAAGACAAAATGTGCTTGGAAAGTTTGAGAAGAAGCTGGTAAGTGAATCTTGAGCTTTTTCTTTTCTGTCGTTTTTTTGTTCAAGCGAGAATGAACTCCTCCATCAACAAACTCCCACAACTATGTGGTTAGCACTTATTTAATGAGTCACAGAAGTGCAATCCCAGTGTTAATGGGAGCTGTTATTGGATGTGAACGGCATATTCTGTCTCTTGTCACTGTTAGAAATGATAAGTCGTCCAAATTTTACTTGTCTGTATGGGAGTGGATTAATATTCAGCTCAGGATATGGACGTAATGCTCCAGTATCATGTGTCAGCTTTCAGAAAGAATGATGAAAGAACCCCTCTGTGGGAAATTAAACTGACAAATGAAAGCGCGCGGAAAAAAAGCCAAACCATAAGTG
>JAOXYL010000065.1:5462052-5480674 GCA_028564955.1 Terapon puta
CACGTGAGGAAAGCATGACTGACCATGGAATCAGTAGTTTCAGGGAAAAAAAGTTAAATGAAATATCCTATACATGTTAATGTTAGAACTTTTAGTTATAATTCTCACTATCAGCCATGTTACAGTGCACTCAAATAACCTGCTTTAAGAAAAAAATAATGCATATTCTCACAGTTTATTGTGCAAATAATAATAATAATAATATGTATAGTAAGGAAAAGATAAGAAATATGTTGTTTCTTTATCCAACCAGCTGCATTTTAACATTGGTCTTTCATGAACCTTACTCCTGAAAAAACATGTTGTTTTCTGGGTTTTGTTTTCTGTGTGCACCCAGACAAAGTCACGAACCACCGCTCGCCACCTGAAGAATAATCTGACCAGACACACTATTCGAACAATATGCTGGATCATCTGGAATTACCGAACAATCCAGCCATGATCAAAATGACAAAAACCGGGATCGGCAGATGCATGTGTGTGGCGCGGAGGTATTATGCAGAAATGCTCACATATCCCTGCGACGACTCTCTTCTCGCAAGAAATATTTGCGCCTGGGAGGAACAATCTCTGCAGGAGTGAAACACATCACCAAGAATAATCCCTCCAAACTATTCCACAGGACACTTACATCTGTTCTTAAATCAGAAAGGAAAATATCACATCGGCTCATAAATCTTGAGCATATCATAAATCAGCTCAAGATCTAAACAAACAGAGCAAATAAGCAAGGAAAGGGAGGCCTGTCAATGAGGAGAGAAAAAGGAAATGTCACTGTGTCTCTCTGCTTCATTTGGAAACGGCACAAACCAAAATAAGCACTACGGCGTCTGCCACTGATACTGATACCAATTAACGTTTTGATGAATATTAAGATAGAGTTGCAGAGTAATATTGGCATGCTAATGCCAATGGTGCAAGCATTAACATGCTGAAAAGCTACGGTGGTGGGAAAATAACAGACTCCCTCAGACAGCACTAATCTATCATAATTTACGGGAATCTGAAATGTATCTAGTCATCAGGATCCTTTTGTGTCACTTCTGTTTAGTTTTTATTTTTTGAGCGATGTGGATTCTTTACAGCCTGACAGCAGGGAATCTGAAAGGGCTGTCATTTAAGAAGAAAAACAAAAAAACAAACTTAACTCAAATCAACGGGAACGAATGCACTTTAAATTGTCCACGTGCTCCACAAAGGCACTGCGCTTCATTTCTGACGTCAAACCTTTTAGGACACTGCAGCGGCCTTCAAACAAGCAAAGCCTGATTAACGCACCATCTGCTTTTTTCTCCTTTCTTTATCTAAAACAATATATTTGAGGCTGCAGTAGTAGTATTTTGCACATTAAGGTAACAGTGTGGATTGTGCAATTAGCCCCGCCCTGGCTCGTGGCCTATTTCTTCCTTTCTCCAGGTTAAATGACAATTTAGAGGTCACAGGAAATTGTCGCAATGGGAGAGCAATTAGGGAGCACAGGCTTTTGTAAAAGTCTCTCTGACCATTGCAGGTATACAATAGATGCGCACTGCTTTTTAAGGGATGGAACTGCTTTCTTGAGAGCATACACAGACCACTTTTGGTCTGCTGTATTAAGCGAAAAGAGCAATTGATTAAAACAACAAACAACACCTGCAGTCTAACCTGTATCACCCGAAGGCATGAGAAGTAATAGCAGCTGGAGCCGTCAAATTATTTTAGCGTTGAAACCTGCACAATGCAGCACTTTTGTCAGACCTGCTGTAATCAACTTTCTTTTATTAGCTTTGGATCAACTGAACGTGAAAGGTGTCGCGGTTTGTTCAGGCTTTGTTACACCATCGCCTCTCATGTCAGCATCAAAGTTAGTGGCTGGCTTATGAAGACAGAGGAACCTTTTAACTGTTAAAGAACCAGACCTTAAAGAACCTCATGAATATGCAGAGACCAAGACAAAGCTAAAAGTGGGATGAATATTGGACTCAGATTCTTCAGGGTGACACAATCAAGGCTTAAAATAAATGCTCTATATCTGCTTGGTGAGTAAGTAGGCAACTGTTTCTAACACATTTGCCTTGTCAAAAATTAGAAAAGGAAAGGCCATCTTTATGTAATAGTACTTGAAACCTCTCATTCTGACTGCATGGGTGCTCTTCCATTCAGCGAACTGTACCATCCATCACCCACATTATTTGCCCTTCAGCCAGTTCACTGGAGATCAATCACAGTTCGCCATCTTCCGAGAGTCTCCATTCACTTAAATGCATGTCAGAGTGGTCAGGAGAGGAGAGACAGGAGAAGTCTAGAGGGGGGAAACACAGGCAACTCTTATGCACCCTTTAATGAATGTCAATACCCCTTCAGTGGGAATCTGTACATTGATTGGGACTGTAAAAAAAAGATACAGCTGCTGCAGGCGAGTTTCTAGCATTACTGCAGTGCTGTGTGTTTGGAAAACTATTCACGGAAACAGGAAACAGCACCAGCAGTAATGTTATTGCTGCTCTGTATTAAACTGATGAAGAAGAATCGTGAATGTACATTGCAAACTACATTTCCTTTATCGAGGCTCCGGCTACTTTTAATAATTTCTCTCATTGTGTCCTCCTAAGTTCATCTAAGCAAAGTTAAGTCCAAAACTTTGGACTCCGTAACTTTCCTTAAATGAGTCTTGGCTATAATTAGTGCTCTAATATTTAGATGACTTCAGCCACAGCCTTACAATGAAGTTACTTTAGCTGCTTTTATTGCTGCCCTGTTTCTGTGTTGATGAAGCGATTTTTATGGTCTTTCTGTATCGTTTCAATTCAGTCACACTCTGTAATGCCCGAGACAGATTTAGAGCCGCACTGCAGTGGCGCACATCATCGGCTGGCAAGTGTCGGATATAAAAGTTATTAAATAATTTCCTATTAACAGATAATGGGACATTCCCACCAAAGCTGCAATCACCTCCTGCTGCCTCAAGATTTCTACAACATGTCTGAACACACCTCGTTTTAAGACCCACATGTCCATGAGCACACAGATGGACATGAGTATATTTGGTACTTAAAACCATGTCAAACTAAAACTACCTATAATAATTACACTGCACTGTTGGAAATGGCTGCACTTGCAGTATGTACATCACATTGTTGTTAAATCTGGAGGGCTTGTTGTGGCTGTTAAAATCGATCAATCGTTTTTTTTCCCCCCTCAAATCCTTTTTTTTTTTGCCAATGCCAGAGACACAGAAACTTTCTATTTCCCTAATTTAAAGTCTGTTTACCTAAAGTTTTTTTTTTTTTTTTTTGGTGAGATAGCCTGTGGTTTTGGCACTGAAACCTGCTAAAAGACCTGAATGTCGCAAATTCTGGAAAACTTTAATTGATCCAACTTTAACAAACTGTATTTATTGTGGATACCCAATCAGCTTAATGAGCTTAATGATCAACGCCGTTGCTAATCCGATGGTTTGGATCACCGTATCTCCTTTTCATCCTCCTCCTCTTCTGCTGACATGAAAAGTGGATACCTTATTTTGACTTTTCATTCTACTCTACACAAAAAAGAACCTAGATTTGTCAAACTGAGTCCTCTAATGCAAAGATGGAGCTGATAATCAAACCCCTGGAAATAACACTGAAGATTTACAGTGCATGTAAATACTGAACAACCTGTTCCCACTTCTCATAGATTAACTCCTGATTAATTTGCAGTAGCCACTGTCCTACTTTACACCTCTCATAATTCCCTCTTTAATTTCTGCAGTATTAATTATGACCTTTCAGCCTGACAAGCAGCACTATTACTTACATAGAGCTGCAGCTGCAGCAGTCACAGCCCCCCCCAGATTAGATTTTTACCTCTCTGTGTGTGGTATGAATAAAACCTTCTTTACTTAAGAATTCCCAGCCATATGAAAAGAAGTCCTTAAGGTGTATTATGCTGAATCAAAATTGAAAGCATGTGCTGATCAATTTAAAAAAGGATCATTAGCCCGAAGGTAAGAACTCAACTTACTGAACTACATTTTTTATCGGAGTTTTACATATCTGTTCCTGAGCGAGTCATTTATATGCACTCATAAATGTGGTCGGTTCTTCTACAGGAACATATGCACAGGTAGCGGATGAATGTTTTAACAGTATCACTAGAAAAGCTGCCGAGATATGGAAAATATTAAAATTGAACTCTGGAGATTGCGGGTCGACCCGTGTGCCGCGATTGGTGAATAAATAAACCGCTTCAGTTCTGTGCTTATCTTCAGGCAGTGATCTGTAGCACTGCAGCAGGGCTGGCTGACATATCACATCAACATAATGGATCTCTCTTATAATGAGAGTTCATAAAGGTTGAAACAGGTCAATTTGGGTCATTTTAAGCAAAATGTTCCAGCATGACAGGATAAAAAATTCAAAGAGGCATACATGTAACAGCTATAGATTAAGAGCTTTAGTCCAAGACAACACATCCACTGTCCGCTACCTTTGAATCTCTGTTTGTCTGACAACAATAAATCAATCACAGCCACACAGCATTTCAAAATGACTGAATGAAACGAATGAATAAAATCACATTCTGCTTCACATTCTAGGAGAACTGACGTAAAAATGGCAAAAGCTGATTTATGTAAGAAGCAGAATAAAGGGACATGAAAGTCCAAACTATGCCACGCTCCTTGCAGAAGTTCATTTGACACGTTCACAGGTGCAAAGAGGCAGATAATGATGATGAATTGCACAGGCGTTTCCTTTCATCTTCTGTCAGAATCATGTCTCCAACTGGCTTGGAGAAACGTGATGGTAATCAAGATTTATCACAATTAGGAGACCTAAATACATACAGGAGGAAAAAGAAAAAAAGGAAAAAAAAAAAACTTTAATCCTTGATGTTTGGACTGTAAAAACGTCTTTGTGTGCCCCTCTTACGTGCAGGACTGCGGGACCAATGCTTGACAACGAGCATCAAGGTGTGAGTCAGTGTGCTGTGGTGTAAAGTCTGACACGAAAACAGGATTTCATGTACTTCAAAGGTATGGTTGTATGAAAGCTGTTTACTGTGTGACATCCATTAAACTACAAAGCGAAAAGAAGCCATGTACTTGGTGGTTCCAATAATGATGGGTCAGACCACAAAAGCACACAGAGGGGGTGATGAGTATGGTGGGAGTCGGCGTGTTTACTACACCCATAATTAATCTGATGACTCGAAGTACATTTAGAGGTAAAACATTGTCTCGCATCTCTCATCTAAGTAAAATGTCTGGTTTGGGGCTTTACCGAGTCGACACAGTAATGAAGGAAAAGTTCGACAAGCTTCGCCAATTAGTCTGTCAATATAAGTTTATGTCGTCAGGAAGCCCCGTCTCCTTCAAAAAATGTTTATATTCTCCTCATTTGCTTCGCCAGAAATGCTTTGGAGAAAACTAAATTGCTGCTTGGATTAGGTTCACTGGAAATGGGAGAAAAATCTTAATGAAGAAGTCATAAGGAGGAGGCTGCTGTGGACGGTTGGATTTGCAAAACTCGAGACTGTGACACCAGGGACCAAGACCTGTATCTCACATGTGGTCGGTTACTAAATCACTTTGCCACTCTTCAGTTCAAGTATTTGTTAGACAGAGAACAAAGTGCTCAAAATAACCATTATGTTAACAGAAAAAATCATCTGGTTAGCATGATTTTTTTTTATCAGTTCAGCTATAGAGGTCATGTACAGAAATATATAATAGAAAATATGGATGTCATCATTGAAAAAGTAAATTTACCTTGAACATATCACATTAAGATACTGAATCCATGGCCATGTGCCACGTACACAGACTTAATTATGACTGATTCCTCTAAAGTTCTATCTATATCTATATATAGGTGTCTAATCTATCTATATCTGTATGAGAGGAGCCGTGTCTGATGTCAGCGTGTTGACAATTTAGTCATCAATCTGTTATGAATGAGTGAATAAGTGAGTGAAAATGAATCAACATTTTCATTTAGTTGCCCCAATAATGTTAATTATCGGCAAATATTAGGTTTCTTTCCCATGATTAGGTGTCCC
The DNA here is from genome assembly GCA_028564955.1 of Terapon puta. Classification (NCBI taxonomy): domain Eukaryota; kingdom Metazoa; phylum Chordata; class Actinopteri; order Centrarchiformes; family Terapontidae; genus Terapon; species Terapon puta. The sequence goes on from JAOXYL010000065.1 coordinate 5,468,074, forward strand.
TCCCCACGTGCTACGATAGCTGGATTTGAATTTGTGGTCCATACACACATTTATGTAAACGGATCATTAATAATTAAAGTTCAATACTAAACTTTCTGAAAAGATTCATTTTATGCTGTATTAAATTTGACTGCTTTCTGATAATGAAGTTTTTTTTCAAATAAGATAACATAAGCAGTATTCACTGAAGTGTACTGCATGACTTGAAGAGAGAGGCTATAAAAGAAGCTGTACATTGTGGACCAATACCTCAGTGTACAGACGGCACAGGATGGACACATGTGCTTTGCTTTTCTGTCACACAGCAACACATTTCATAAACCTTTAAATATCCAACTGCCTTGCTTTCTCTGTCTTTGTAAAGAGACGGTTCGGCCCTCAGAGCCGAGTTGAATTAACACTCTGTTGCGCTGATTCTGAAATTGAGCTATTGACGTGTCTCAGATCAGATCCACACTGCGCAATGATAAGCAGTATATAGCGTGTTCATACTGGACAAAAAAAACAAACAACAACAACAAAATAAGGATAAAAGATGTATTCTGACCAGACATTATACAAGCGTGCTGTTGAAGGGTACTGCTCTTTCAAAAGGATGTCAAAGGACCCTGTTCTTTTATCACTCAAAGAAACACAGAGGCTGTTCATGAGCTGCTGTGAAAAATGTGGCAGTGAAACAGCAACAAATACATACAACATGTATCATATCTCATGAAACCGATTCTGTTTTGTCTTTGTGAACGTTAACTTGCAGTCGTTTTTTTTTAAAGTTGTCTATGGAAGTCTGACGTTACATATTTGTTGTCTGAGCACGAAAACAGTACGATTAGTGGATGGAAAACTTGCTTAGCGTGAGTGGCTGACCTTAAGTTTTAATTGGATGATGTCTTCTTTACATCCACATCTGTTTAAATGTGAGTTTTTTTGCTTTGTTTTATACACATGATAAAAAAGCTTTGACGCGGGGGTTGATAGTAACCTTCAAACGCTCATAAAGCGAGGAGACCTCACGCAAGTCTTAGTCATTAATTCATTTAAAGTCCAGTGTGCTGGAGGAGGGCCACTGCTAGTACAGAACGTCCACCGATATAACCTTTACCTCCACTTTTCTATTATTCTTTTCTTTTCTTTTTTTTTTTAAATGGTGGCCGGACTTTGAACCCCGGTCCGGTTCAAATCGCACAGGGAAAATTGCGTGTGGGCGGACGGTTGAATGGAGCTTGTCAAGTGAAGTGCACAACATCTTCTCTTTAAATTAATTTGTGGAGCTCCTCCGACATTGACATATAGTCTTCTCTCTCTCTCTCTCTCTCTCTCTCTCTCTCTCTCTCTCTCTCTCTCTCATGTAATGACGAGCTGTGTACAACCTGTCAGAGCGGTAGAAGTACCAGGCATCGGACTGATGCGGACGTCACAACTTTCTGAGAGGAAGACTAAAAAAGAGCAAACATGGTTAGAAATGCAATCAGCGGATCAAAATGGATCTTTATGTTGTTTTCCCTTTGTCTTGTTAAAAATGAAGATTACCTTTTTTCCAAAACTCTACATACTAAATATGACCTTATTTTCTGCAGCCTGGCTAGAACACTTATTAATATCAGAATAGCTGATTTATTGTTCATATTCTTTCTCTCTCTCTCTCTCTCTATAAAAAAAATGCTATTATTGGAAAGCTACAGTTCATCACTAACGTTCATCCTCTAAAAGCTGCTCAGTGCTTTTGAAGGTATTGTGTTTTCCGTGTGGGTTGCAGTGATAATCAATGAAAACAGCAGCGGCGGCAGTCTGCTCGAGCTCCAGAGCGTTTGGAATCCAGGGCCCGCGACATTTAATTATTTGGGGCAAACGAGAAAGCGGCGAGTGGGATCGTTCTGCATACAAACCATACTAGAAAAGGTGCTTAGTCCCATACGGTGGCAGACTTTGACAGGGAGGGGAAAATCCAACAAATCGCAAAATGCCTCCTCGACTGCTTACATAACGCCCTGCTCCGGGATGATAAAAGACGTCCCAAAAGATAGCCGACAATACCGCGGTCGGCGTGAGGAGACTGTAATGGTGCGCTTCAATAAAGCCGCTGCGGTCAAAGCAGCCGTCGCAGGTACCGGAGAGGGGGTGAGTGCTGGCGATATTATTTGTTATTATAATGCTTCTGTGTTATGTAAAATGCTGCACACACTGCTTCTGAAAGGCGATGGGGGACCCTTTGAAAGATCCAAAATGCTAAGTTAAGTTTGTCATTGCTTTAATCCCGCCTATTCAAAACTTTGCGAACCGATGAAAAAGTAATGCGCAGATGAAATCGTCTCAACCCACACAGACCAACGTGGAACACGGAGGGCGAAATTAAATGAAATCCTGATGCATTGTAGAGAGTATAACGAATTTTGATTAAATAGAAGTAAAATGACCTTGATTTGTCAGCGATTATCTCCACCCACCGAAGGTTTGTCAAGCTCGAGCGCGATCGGTTTCTCCTCCCGTCCAGAGATTTAAACCTTGTGGTATTTGATCAAAGGCCGAGTCGCAGCAAAGGAAAATTAAAGAGCAAATTAAAGTGCTTCACTCACAAAAAGAGCTTAGAATTCATTATGAGAGCCGAAAGAATATACAATTTTTGATTCCCGTCCCAAATCATGCACCAAGAGCTTTTTAATTAACAAGCGGCATTGTGAAATCTTGGTTGATGAAAGAGCTTATCGGGGAGACACTGACACTGCTTCTGTCATGTGTCCGCGAGTCTGAACATCCACAAATTGCACGAATGCAATCACAGCCTTTGTCATTGTTTGTGTAAAAGTTTTAAGCAAATTACGTTCATATTTCCTCCGTTTGCTGGACTGAGATGTCTGGGGAAGAGTGTGGGAAGAGGTTTGACAGTGGAGGGAAAACTGATTTCTTTTTCTACAGAAAATAAAAATGATGCAATTATACATTCACTCCGGTGTCACTAATCTCCTGTCGAGCTGAAGTATTGTTCTCCGTGCATTGCTAAGTGTGCGAACTAGGCCAGTTGCATTTTAAACTTGCAAAGCCTGCAACGTTTCATGCCGGGCCTCGGTTTAGCAGAACCGGTGCTAATGCATTGGTGCAGTGATTCAAATTTGCAAAACATTTACAAGTGAAAACTACAGAAGATTCTGGGCTGCAAACTTTATACTTCACCGGGCATGTCAATTTGAGTCACAACAATTGAGAAGGACTTTATTATAATTAGATTATTTAAATGACAGAAAATGTAAATTCTCCATTTTAAATGTGCATATTTCTCTTTACCGCCTGGAGGGGGAAAAAAAATCTTCTTACATTGCAGTTTGCCAAATTAGGCCTCGGTGGGGTTGGGCCATAACTTTTAAGTCTGATATCAAGGCAATATGGAGCAAACCCGTCTCCACATAAATGTGGCCGGCTTCCTATTACATCACACACAAAACTCAGGGGAAGTTATCTGTCAGAGAGGAGTTTCACACACTGTTTCAGCATCTTTTCATTGAGCGCGATTTAGAAAAAATGCTTGTTGTGGTGAGTGGGAGGACGAGTTGGACATTGGGACGGGAGCGGAGTGGGGCACTGGAGTGAAATTTTCAAGAGCAGATGCAGTAGATGGCAGTAGAGTGAGAGGCACAGGGAACAGATAGTTCACCCCTGACAGATGTTAATCTTGATGTGATCCTGCAGATTTTCACACGTAATTAAATGAAAACCTCAGGCTCTAAAAAATGATCAATGTCCTTATAAGGTTGCTTGAACTGCCATTAATAAATGCACTGATTTTATGCATACAGTAAATCATTGCTACAGAGAGATTTACCTGAGGACAGTGCTTAATTGCTGTAATCCTGATATATTAAGATTTTATTTTAAGTGCACAGCTTTTTTAATGCTGAAGAATGGTGAAGGTGAGACAAAATGTATCAAGCCAGGTATAAAACTCTATATAAAGCCCTATAAATCCCTATACAATATTTATTTGGAGTTTTTACTACGGATATTTGGAGCAGTATTTTTTGTCTTTGCAGTTCTTACAACATAGATTTTTTTTTCCGACAAGGATAATTGTGAACTAGAAATGCAGAAATACATTACAGATGAGTGACTAGTCATTAACAACAATATGTCATAAAGTGATGAAACAGGTGCTTGTAAAAGAGGGCTAGTACTCACCTTAATACCAGCGCCTCTACATTTTACTCTTCAGTGTACCATGGCTTTTTCTTGAGCGCTTCTCACATGCCGCTGGTACTCTTTCTAGCCGCCTCTATATCAGGGTCTCTGGATATTTCATAATGGCCCTAAAAAATGTCATCACCCAGCGGGTACTATGTGACGCTCCATTGTTCCTGTACCTGTTCTCGCCTGTCTGCTTTTCTCTGTAGCAGCTAGTCCTTTACATTAACTTCACAGTGACGTCGGCACGGCTCCAAAGGGGCACAAAAGAATGTGCATAGAGTCAGACGGTTACACAAAAGAGCCCCGAGCCCCCGTGACGCAGAGCTGCTACGGTTTGCGTGACAAAGACAAAATGTCCAATGATTTCACCAGGAAGGAGGAAGAAGCTAAGGACATCCTGACCTGGTGAATTCATTACACTATGGACTAAAGCTAGTGTGTGTGGTCATTTTTTCCTTTTTACTCTTAATAAATGAAATCCCCTTAGCTAAACTAATTCATGTCGTGAGCATCAGCAATAAGATGAGACTTTATTAAAAAAAAAACTTTATTAATCCAGCGTCAGGGAAATTCACTTGTTGCAGCAACTCAGTGGTGAAACAAATATGAAAATGTATTATGCACATCCCTGCATATATGCAGATTGATTACTGGATGACATAAATTGCACATGATAAGAGTGAATGTGTGAATAAGGGGGGCACTGGCGCTTATTTTCTCCCACTTGAAGCACTACTCATCTTAACATTTCTGCACTTCAGTTTCTTTTTATTTACTGGCTCCACTGAATGAAGGTGAACTATATTTGATCCCTGATGTTAAAATGTGTTTCAACCTGATGCAGAAATGTCAACTATTTGGTCAACCGCAGCTTTTAAACAAATTTCATAATAAAGTCTGAACCTCGAGTTTTTGTTTGGCTCTTTTTAGTTTTTAGCTCAATGAAGGGATCTGCCATCAGTAAACTTGTGTGCTCAGGAGACAGTTCAAATCGGGACCAGCAAGTTTTACTTTTAAGAGGTTCCTTCGGGACCATTATGCCTCCTTTTATCGTCTGTTGGTGATAGTGTTGCATTATTTGTCGATGGCTGTAAAATGAAAATATGAATTGTCTGATGTCGTGTTTACCAGCCAGCACAAGCTCAGATGTGTCAAACTTTGCGTCCGTCAAAACAGATGAAAGTCTAATGGAGCTAATGGAGACGCTCATGTCATTGTTACTATCAGACAATGGAAAGTGGATTGAAATGAATGTAAGCAGAGGCAGAGTCGGGTACAATGCTTCTCTGTGGCTCCCTACTAACACACACACACCACACACACACACACACACACAGGACCTGTACAATACAATCATTTTGAGCAAATGAGTTACAGGGTCTATAAAAAAGTATTCACTCTACAGTAAATGTGAAAGAAAAAAACATGAAAAAGTCATTATCTTACACGCCGGTGGTCTAGGTGTCCAGGAGTGAGGGACAAGTGAGTAACCTAACTTGGCTGCTAAAATAAATTAAAATAGGACTTTACAACAACTGAGTTCTAGCAAATAAAAAGAGCAGACTTTTACATTACAACACATGATGTCTCTAAATTCACAGCGCTAAGCCACGGGGTAAACAGCATCCAATTAACTGCATCATAAAAAAAATGTTTCACACGTATCTGAGGGTCTCTCGTAACTGATCAGCTGTCGGCAGTATACTTTCCCTCCCGCTTTGATTGATTATATGCTTTCATATAAAGGGTGATCTTCTGGAGCTGAACATGCAAATTGAACTCCTTTGAGCCTTGATGGGGTTGACAGCAGTTGGTGATTATTTTATGTCCACAGAGGGTTAAATTTATTAAAACTGAAGAGGACAGATCTTTTTCCAGCTCGTACCAAAGCCCATCCTTTCAAGACTTTCCAGCCGTCTCTCTGATTAGTTGTATTGGACAGGCCGCCCATCTCCCCTCCGAACGCTCGTTATCTGCTCCCTCTCCGCTTGTGTCCGCTTGAGATGAGGAAACCTTGAGTGTTTCCCTCCCGGGCTGACTTTGGACTAAAGTGGAACTTGCTGCCTCTTTGTTGTGGATGGAGTTCAAGGACTCAAAATAGTGGGGAGAAATGTGTGAAATAAGCAGCCGTCTGAAGACGTCGATGCTGTCGGGGGAGCGCGAGAGAAGCCGCGGCAGGAGAATCGGCGGATGGTTCGTTCAGAAGCAGGGCTGGCGTTTTGATAAAACTATTGAACGGATATCAAGATTAATCATGAGAAGTAATGATGCAATTCTGTTTAGTGTTTGCAGAGTGGCCCCATAAAAACCTGAAAATGCCAATGGGATTTTTTTTCTCCCTAAAACTGAACAAAACATATAGATTCTTCACCCGTTTGGCAGATTAGTTCTGGGAATACGCTCCTGTTTAAATAGTTTTTTTTTAAATGTGGTTAAAACCACAAATAATTTCTTGTTGTTTCAGTTCTGCTGCTGAGAGTAAAAAAAAAAGTTATGATTAGTATTAGTAAGTTTACGGTAACTGTATAATTATTGACACGGTACACTTTCAGGAAGACAAAATTACTTCCTGTTTAGCTTTCACTGCGAATTTAAGACTTCCAACCTACATGTTTATATTTCTCTGTAAAAACGCAGAATCTGCCATCACTTCTTCCCTGCATTGTGTTTTCAGGTATCACCGCTGTGGAAGAGAAATGAACAACGCTTCTCAGTCTAGACAGTATAAGTGAATGTTTTTTTACTTGCCTGTAGGTCTCAGTTGTTTAGTTGCTATCATGGAGATTGTACTTCAAAGAAAAGATGGTTTTATTTGACAGTGGGGCAGAAACTGGGCAGAAATCAGCTGTGATGGTGTCAGTTGTTTGTATCTTTCTGTGTTTAGAAGCAGGAAAAAAGACGATATTGCTATATTTGATATTGAAATGCAATAATGCAGTACAATCAAAAAGCTCATTTCGTTCATGAACATGATGTCTTGTTTAAAGTTGCATTTTACTAATTTAACCAAACTCAGTCAATTATTTATCTGAGAAGACTTACGCTGCTGTCTTTAGTAATTGATAACATTCAAATTTCTTGTACTGAAGATTTATGATTTATATGATGAGCATAACATCCAGTGACTGACTGCAAACATTTGCTGAGCTTATGCAACAACATCATGGATATTCCCTTAAATCTGGTTGTGTACCCTTTGATGGATCTTCTCTGGAGGACTCAGACGGAAGATGTGATGTATATTTTACATTTTTGGTCATGTCCTGTTGAGTTTTCTGGTGTGCACTTCTTCTTCACCACCTTACAAAGAGGAAATACTGTATAATTGTGGTATATTACGTTTAAATGATATTTATGCAATATTATCATCTATTTCTGTGACTCTACTTGTTGAACCACTTTCATCCAGGCGCAATTTCTCTCCTTCAGCAGACCTGAAAGGCAAATAAAGATTCCTATTGTAAAAATGTCAGACCTTGATTAAGTGCGTCCAGAAAATTTAATGTTTCCTGTCTTTTACGTTGAAGAGAAAATTGCCTGGCAGTAGGGACGAATCATGTGTCAGGTAGTGGTTTTCCGCATATCAAAATGACAAGGTGCATTGAGAATCACTGCAGTGCACTGATGGGCGGACACAGCACATCTCTGCCTAATAACCAATGTCAAAACTTACAATGTACAGTTGGAAAGCCATCACCGAGGCTACTGCACACATTGTCAAATGCACACTTGATGTCAGTGTGCCACGAAAATTACATGAAAATTAGAAACGTTAATCAAAGTCCACTCAAATTAACAGAGAAAAATGTGCCACCGCCATGTGCTAGTTTCTGGGCTGCTGATTCTCAAATGACAACAGAAAACCCGTGTTCACTTATTTTACCAGGAGGATGGATGCGTTTAAATTTGCATAATACAATCTATGGGAGTAGTATTGGACTGGGCCACATCCCTGTCCAATCAGAAGGTGGGACTTCATGCGCGTTGTCAAATCTCAAGAGTTCAACGTACATTGCCGAAGCATTATTTTTGTGTTGGACAGGGTGGTTGTGCAGGAGGTAATGAGGCGAAACTTGAGATTGAAATGGAAAGCTCACAGCAGCATGTTATCTGTGATTCAAGCTGCCTTTCACCAACCCTGTCTCCACCAGCGTGCAATTATGGTTCCAAGCAACGCAAAGTTTACGGCATTCCACAATCATCCCACAAGATTTCTAGGTAATGGAATGCTCAGAATTCAAACATTTCATACTTGCTGTCTCTTGAAGCCACCAACATGTGAAATTACTCAGAGAATCTTTAAAGTTATGATGCATTGTGTCTTTTACGTCCATATAACCAAGTTGAATATACTGTGGTATCCGACAACAGCAATAGTGGAAAGATGTCAAAAGCAAAAGAACATGCAGCAGATGAGATTTCCTGAACAAAACATCATTTATGGCAGATCCCCTACTTTCACCATCTGCTCTTTCAGTTCCTGTGGTGGCTTTTTACTCACCCTCAGGCTGTAAGAGGGTTTGAGACAGACAGCTCATCAAGATGAGTGTCAAGCGTTCAGGCTTGAGATAGGCCAGCGAAGGTGGAGGAGGGCTGAACTAACAAGACAGCTCAAGGTGAAATGTTGCATGTTCAGTATAAATAAGAAGGAAGGAAATGCAGAAACGCTTTGCATTACATTTTCCAAAGCATGCTGTATAGCAGTCTTATAAGAAACCAATTTCACTAAATTGCACTAAAGTGGTTGCTAAGGAGGAACCGTTTTGTGTATGCCTTCTTTTGCATGTGTTCATTCAGTCATGTGTTTGAATTTAATATTGTCTGACTGTGCAGAGTGCGAGGACTAGCAAATGCACTGTGGCTGATGCACAGTGTAACGGTCGCCATGTTGACACCAATTTTGCCTCATTTGCCGTTTTGATGATGGTGGTGAAGAGTGTTGACCGAGACAAACACACAAAATCTCCATTCATTTGAGATGCAGTGATTACGAAAGGTCACGTGATTCACATAATTTTCATCCTCATCAAACCATCTGGTGACCCCTCGCGCCCTGTGACTGCTGGAAGAGACCACTTCTATCAAGACAGAAACGTTTTATTGCAGGATAAAGGTGATCAGAACTGTGAACTTTCCCACAAAGGGGATAAGTGGAACTAAAAGGTTGCCAGGAATGCCCCATCCCCCTCCAACCCCACTAGATCCCCTCATTGTATGAGTCAAGGATTCAGCCCTATGCCCCCTCTTTTGTTATATGTCACACATACATTTCTGTAGAATATGTTGCAGGATGAGTCATCCGATCATATCGCTGTTAGCACACATCTCTGCTGTATGCACATTCAGGGTAATCATGGTTTTATGCACTGCAACACAACCATGAGTCATTTGTCTGCACTTTCATGCTAATAACTGCTGATCAATCTGGTGGATTATGTCCAAAATGCTGCAGTGCGGTGAAGCTTTTATCTGAGTTAGGTCCACGGTTGCCATGCTCCATTCTGCCATCAGATGCCTGCAGACTTCCCAGAGTTTTCCCAAAGCCACTCCCATTTTCCCGATCCAATCACATCACTCCCCTCATCTGAGCTCTCCACCTGCACCTCATCGGCCACACTCACCACATATGCCACTTTAGATCCATTACTCCTCTTTTCAAGTATCTGAATGCAAGTCAGTTGTAGCTGAAGTGGGTTTTAGATCACATTAATCCTGTCTAGTCCTGTCTGCAACTATTGAATAATTAATTTATTTTAATAGCACAAACAACAAATGACAACGTGATTAAGATGCCACCACCTTCAGAAGTTAAGATATAGAGAAAACAAAGCACTCTTCATTTTGATATAAGCATTGTATTGTTTCAAAATAATTCTGATGATTGGACAAGAATAACCTCAAAAATCATAATCTGGTAAAAAGCATCAAGGTGCACATCAAATACATACTGTATATTAAGTGAAATGCTAACTAAACCTTTGTCAGACACAGTGAAGTAACAGCTGTGACCTTCTTAATTTAGCACAGATACTTCTCCAATGTTTCATAATCCTAATACTGAAGGCCCTGAGTCAAAATATTAAGTTGATGAGCTTAAATTATGAATATGAAATGAATGAAAAATTTACAGGGGGAATGCGACAGATTTTTCATTGACAGGCTCTGCTGTCACTCTGTTGGAGTTGTGGGAATTACAAATGAACTCACAGCTGTACTGCGCTACAGAACGACTAAATTGACACCTGCTTGCTGAGAGCCCTTTAACTAGACACCGGACAAAAAACAGCGAATTAAATTAACCTTGTTACCAAAATCTAAACACAAGGCAGGAGCGAGTCGTCGCCGCTCAGGGAACAGTAGCATGAAACAACACAGGAAAGCTGAATTTTTCTCACAAGGCCATCTTCAAAGTCTAACAGCTTCAACAAAGAACAATTTGGATGAAATGAAATGACCTTATAACAACTATCCAGTCATTATTTAAACTGAGCAAGAGGCAGACTGCATGAAGAAAGTCCACGTCGGAATAATATACCCTCTGGCTGTGAGGCGACAGTGCTGCAACCATCTCATTTCACCTGTTTATTTCACTCACAGATTCTTTTGGTAGTTATTCTCATCAGATAGTTCCTTCTCCTCTACATCCTAAATAATAAAATCAGCAGGGCTAATGCAAAATAGTTGTAGCCACAAAACACCTGAAAGACCCAAGTCTCTGATTCTCTTTTGCAAACGTCCGATCAGCAAACTAATGTTATGTGGATAAAGTTGACCCAGAGACTGACTCGGCATTCAACATACACTTGCCCATCTTTCCTCCCATGTTGTATTTTCATCCCATGATCGCAGTTAATCTACATGTTTCTCACCTTTGCAAAGTGTCAGACTGCCATGTGGAGATAAGCAGACTGACAGCACAGGCATGCTGTGGCAAACAACCAGCAACAGGTGTGACTGAACCAACTCAACAGATGGTTCAAAATATTTTTTGAACAGTCAAAAGTTAATGATGTAGATGCATTCATTTCATTCTCTCAATAGCTCAGGCACATATGAGCATTTTTATGTCACTTTTTTCATTCAGACAGGAGTGCATTAAAAAACATAAATACAATAGTCATGGAAATGCTGAGCATTTTCACTGTGGTTGGTATTTGTGCCGCCAATGCCAGGAATTACTATTTGCACTCGTATACTTGACCATGTCACAGTCAAGAGAGGAAAACGTAGACAGCACTATTAAGAAATGAATAGAGATGGAATTTCAATAACTTCAAAGTATTCTATCCAAAATGAAATAGAGGCGTTAAGAGATATATATAAAAAAAAAGAAATACAGAATACAAAAATCCATCGCTCATTCACATTCTGGAAACCCATTCTCCGATACAATGTTCCACAAGATAGAAAAATGGCAATTTTAAAACCTATTTCAGGGTCTCTTAACTGCCTTTGTCCAGATATCTCTATTGAAATTCTAATACCCTGGCATAAGGCTTCAGAGAAGGTCAGTTTGATTATCAGGACACGGATGAAAAAACTTTTTTTTTCTCCTCAACAGAGAAGGAACACAGCGTGAAGATAAGATAGTGGTGGAAAACTAAGCTCCCTTTGAATAATTGAGTCACTTGTGCCAAGGTTAAATCATCATGGCAGTGTGTGACAGCAACCACGCATCAACATGTAGCTGTGTATTCTAGTGGAGGCTGAAAAGCTGTTGGGATGACAGGGAAGAAGAAATGGAAAATTGTCCACTGGAAAATTCTGCTTTCACTCTCTGAAGCAACAAGTTATTACTGGTTATTTCCTTGATCAATTATTGATCCAAATATGTTGAATGAATGATTGAATGAATCAATAAACTATTTGGCATATGAGGTGTCAAAAAATAGTAAGAAATGCTGCTCTTTAAGTCCAATGTGATGTTTTATGAGCGACTGTCACTGTTGTCTGTAACTGTGAAATGTTACTAGTTTTCTGACATTTTACATCATTGTTTTGGTCAGGTTCGTCTGCAGAAAGAGATTCTTGGTTTCATTTGGACTGGCCAAAGGCAAACCCAGGGCTCAGCGACAGGGTGTGATATCTGAACACTGTCGACAAAAAGCAGGCTCAACTGTGCCTCTAGCATTCTTAAGCAGACGTCTGCAGGGCTTGTGACCTTAGGTGCAGGGCTCATTGCCAGGAATTACAGCAGAATCTCCGGACAGTCACCTCCTAACTGTTTCAATCACTGTGACTGGTGAGAGACCAATCAACCCACAGTACAGGAATGGAGTCAGGGGAGCAGGAGACGATGTGTGGGCATGTTGCTATAGGGGACCCTTTTTGCTTTAGGTGAACTGTTCTTTTCGTTGCAAAAACTATACCCCCCCCAAATCAATCAATCAATCAATCAATATATATATACATATATATATGTATATATATA
>JAOXYL010000065.1:5522582-5534114 GCA_028564955.1 Terapon puta
TATGATTCTTAGTTTTAGGTGATCATAAACTAATGAAAATATGAATATTATATCCCATTTCTACCTATTGATCCCCATAAATACTAAACACTGGTCCAGTCATGCTGTATCTCCATTTTTCAACCAGAACTGTTGTAACTGTAAAAACCCTCTGAGGCCAGTTTTTGATTTAGGACTGCAATTAGCTTGATTCTCAAAATTTGCTGGATGAACACATTTTGACACACTGCTGGCACAACAATAAACAAGAAGTACCTGCTGGAGAAATAATCTTTACTTAAATTAAGAAGCCTGAGTCGTGAAAGCGCTGATGTGAAACAAAAAAAGAAGCAACAACCATCCCATCAACTCTCACTGTGATATTCCAGATCAATAAAAAGAGGCCATATTGATGTGAGGCTGTAGATTATCACTCAGCTTGTTGGTCAGTTTCCTACTAAACCCAGTACCACGCACAAAATCCCCTCTGGACAACAGATTTGCCTACAATACATCAAAACTGTCAGCATTTCTGCCACAAGAAATAGAAAATAGAAGAAAAAAACAGCTTGGTATCCTGTTGACTGTGCAGGTTCATTCACAGTACATTGCACAGAAAAAAAGATGTTTTATATCCTGAGATTCTTTGGATAGAACAATGCAAAGATGGTTAAGATACAGCTAGCTCAGCCCTCTGGGTTTAAGGTGAAATACCCATGACATCCCACTTTCTACAACCCTCAGTCGATGCCCAGTATTCATATGCATTATCTGCAGAGTGTATAATAATAATAATAATAATAATAATAATAATAATAATAATAATAATAATAATAATAATTTGATACACACAACATCAATGTTGAAAAGGCTCCAGGTATACACACACACATAAAAAATACACTAAATCTGTATATTGATGAAATTGATCATGATCAGGATATATGTACCTCACTGTGCTGAAATCAATCTACACTCCAACACTAACATACTGGTGGCTGTTTTTTTTATCCAAAATGTCCAGTTGGTTTCACATTATTGTAGAGTGGTTGGAAAAAGGGAGCAAACACAGTTCAAAGTCTTACAGTGCCTTGTTCTACCTGCAGAGACAAACGGGGCCACCATGCCCACCGTGTGATGAAAAATGCATCATTTACACCCATAGAGTGTCTTGCCTCTTGTCTCTCTGTTCATGCGGTTTTCTGACATGATGCCTTCTCCTTTGGGAGATGAGAAACTAGAAATACCTCGACCTCCTTGTGTCAAACCCCTCCCGCCTCACAGGGCGAAGCTCTCTGGTGGCCCAGCTGACAGTGACAAACTGACAATGGCTGAATGCTCCACTTCACATCTCTAACCTTTTTTTTTTTCTGAAAATGCACCTCTTTTTTTGTTTTCAATTCTCTGTTGAGCTGCAGAGAGGGAGGACAAAGGTTGACTGAGAAAAATAACTTTTAGCCCTCCAAGGACTTTTATACATGAAGACACATGGGTTAATATGAGATGTGCTAGGTTTACAGTGTGTTGCTCAAGGACACGTTATTGAACACCTCCGTTGAACAAAACAAAAACTGAAGCTAAAATCGATTCATAACCATCAAGATGCTGTTATGCTACGATAATACAATTTGATTCTTTTTGGGCCTCCTGCTGTTAGTTGAATTTTAGTCATTGATGATCCGATGACGAGTTGTAACTAAAAATTATTTATTTTCCATCACCAAAAAGGAAATTAAGTTAAAGGTAAACTGAAGACAATCAAAACCAAACAAGTGAAAGCCAGGAGAGAGAGAGACTGGCTGCCTGTTACCAGCTTTTATAGTTGCCACCAGACCAGGTGAGCTGAATCTCCATGACGACCCAACTCCACCCATCAGGCTGCTGGAGAATAAGGACAAAGAAACCAAAGAAACCAAAATTAACGCCAGCTAATAAAGAAAACCCACCTTCCAAGTAAACTGAAGGGGTACCCAACCACCACCCTCCTTTTTAGGCCTAAAAGGAGCAAACCTCATCAAAATGGACTCTAGGAAGCACAAACACACAGTCAGCTGTCAATGGGAAGAGAGAGCCACAAGTTTCCTCTCTGGGCTTGTATACGGGGGAGGAGCTGAGCAGAATGAGTTCACCTGTGCTCACTCTGCAATCACTGGCACCAGCCCCTAAAGAAAATAGAGAGGGGGGAAGGGGACAACACACTCGTACACAATACTCCAAAACAGCTCGCAACACCTAACACCACTTTCACCGCCACTTTGAGATCAAGCTGCAACAAGCTCAGTACAAAAGCACAATGCAAACCTCCAGTAACCAAACTGACAGACAAACCCAAAATGCACAGTAGATTAATACTTACCAGCTGTGACCCTAAACAGGACAAAGTCTTTGCTCCCTCCCTAAAAAAAAAACACCAAAACTCACGCATGACACTCCCCAAATTTGGATTTAAACAAGTAGACACAGTCAGTTTTTCTCAAAGAATGGCAAAGCATCAACTGCCTATATACTAGTACGCAAGCCTCTCTTGTCATAGGAGGTAGCATCTGTACACCAAATTGGGTCAGATTACCACAAAAACTGAATGTCAATGTCTGAAGTGTTAATTTGATCCCGGAGAAGCCCCCATTTGCCACAGCCTGGCTCAAGGCTTGGTCAGCTTTAGAGTTAATCTCAGAGCATCACTGTGTCTGGGTACATCTCCACAGAGCTGCTAGCATGGTTGTATGTCTTTGTGCTGATCAGTTATCCCTAATATGGTCAATTATTCATCGCAAAAAGTTTCGAATTTTCAAAATTTTGTGGAAAAATTAGTTTAAGTTTTGCTTAACTTTATAGAAAGATTTTGCAAAAGTTGTGAGGGACATTTCAAACGCATTAATTATACATTCATTGACTTGTCTGTGTGTGTGTGTGTGTGTGTATGTGTGCTCACATAGTTGCAAATGCCAGTTTCCACAATTAATTCCACACAAAATATTAAGTGTCCTCCTCCTTGCAGTTGTTTATGGACTTGTTGAGTATTGGACATTTTTCAAGTCGACTATAACACATCTGACGGTGAGAGTCTCTTCATCTGACATCAGGGATGTCAGGTACTTTTCTTTAGCAGCATGAGTTCAAAATAGGTGTGAGATAATGAGACAGGACACCAGTTGGCAGGCTGCTGTCGCCACTTTACACAGACGGTTTGACACAAATGCCTCCTTCCAAGAACTGCTGGAAAATGCTAAGTATGCACCCATGAATAGCAGTTTTGATCTGGTGAAATTAATTGCTCCGTATCGGACCGGAGATGTGTCAGATGCTGTCTGATTTAAGCAGCGCGCATGCATGTTTATGTGTGAGGCCCAAAGGAGAACTTGAAATGCTCATGCATCTCATTTCTGCATCATAAAGATGCAACAAGAGGAAAAGCAAAGCTGACATGATTGGCGTGTGAGATGCCTTGAGAGGCACATTGTGAAAGCACTAGAAGCGCCATGAACGCGTGTGATTGCATTTCTAGCAGTTCATATTTCATGCAGGTTTCAGCCCAGAATAAATATGAGAAATCATTCAAAAATATCTGATTCAAGCAGCAATTTGGACTTAAACAGTGCTTCCACTGTAAGTGCATGCAGCCACATTTATAGTGAGCACCTACTTCGCTTCATGCAGAGAGGAAAGCTCTGTTTAACAGGAGCCTTGTTGTAAAATGTGATTTTTTTTTTTCTTCTTGAGCACCACTATATTTCAAGTGACATCTTAAGAAATGTTAATTAACACTGAAATGATGGTAGGCTACAGCAGATTTCATGGAATCCGAGACAAAAAAAGGTCCAGGGGGAATTGGGACTGCCGGTAATTTAGCTTGTCTATCAAAGCGCTTTCATCACCTCCCTCTCACCAGCATCCTGCCTCTCCGCTGAGGGTAGAAGCTGGCACTGATGAATGAGATGAAATAACATTTGGACAGTACAAAGTCGGCAGCAGGGCCTTCCCTCTCCTCTCTCCTCCCCCGGGAACCGGAGAGAATAATAACAGAAGAGGAGATAATGAAAACGAGGGAGAAAACGAGAGAGAAAGGCAGAATTGCAGCACTATGTTAATCTTTCTGAGGAGGGGACAAAGAGAAGACAGAAAGTGAGAGTGACCATAGGGACTGAGAGACTTTACAAGAGAAATAAAGGGAAGGAGAGGAGGAGGTACAGAAAAAAAAAAAGATTCGTAAAGACACAATTTTCAAAAACATTTTAAACGAACAGTTTGACATTTTGTGAAAAAAAACTTGCATTTATCTCTTGCCAAAAGTTGAATCAGAGGATTTTTTCCATTCATATTTGTCTGTCTGTGTGACAGTTTGCTTAGCTTAGCATAAAAAGTGGATCTAATGGATGTGTCCGAATAAAAATCTGCTCACTGGCATCTCCAAAGCTAACATATTAGCATGTTGCATGTCTTTTCTTAGATCAGTACTAGCATAAAAAACATATAAATTACATTGTTTCACAATGGGTTCATTTTTGGGACTATTTCTTGACTTTTACTCTTTGTTTTTGCATGCCCCCAAAAAAATAAAGAGATATAACATGTTAATCTGGGGGCTTTAGAGACATTGGGTGATAAACTACACTATATGACAGTAATATTAACTATTCTGACTATCTGAAAGAAAGGGAACAGCTCATGGCCTGTCAGTGAGTTCAGTCATCACAAGCTGTGCAGCAAAATGTTGCTTAACCCGCAAAAGTTTTAAAAATTCTAACAGGATTTCTAAAGATAAGAAACATGTCAGTTCGAAGTTTACGAAACTTTACGAATAAAATGATGAAATGGTGCAGTTATTAAAAATATGAAGTATTAGGCTGGAATATTTCACTCGGTGTAAACACCATATATCAGAAATAAAGGACGTTAATAGGCTTATACAGAATATAAGTATATATATATCTATGCACGAAGATGATTCTAATAAAGTTAATGCTATTTAAGGTGCAACTGAACACAGACACCAGACACACACACACACTCATCAACACCTACATATACACAACCCCCACACAATGGAGACCAAAATAGGAAATCAAAGACAGAGAGCAGAGAAAAGGTTACGCACAGCAATAACGACAAGGAGCACAGACACAGTTAAAGGAACAAAACAAGGCAGAAAGACAAAGACAGTAAGGAGGAGAGCAATGAGCAAAGAGAGATGTCATAGCTGAACATGACACAGGGCAGGGCTGAATCCTTGGATTTGTGTGTGTGTGTGTGTGTGTAAAGGGGGGGGGGGCATCCATCATGTTCCAGTCAGAATGAGATTGCTTCCTCCCACCTGCAGCGCGGCAAACACGATATCATGTTTCACTTACATGCGACGCATCTCCAGGCAGTCGTTGCACGCGGGAATCCCGAACACGGGTGAGGTGGGTGACAAGTTTTCATCTCCGAAACATCTGGTCTCTGTCGTAATGACAGAACAGGAACCATAACATCAGAGCTGTGCCAAAGATCACACCTCGATAACCCACCTTTATCATATATACTGTTGATATGAAGTTTAGTGCGTAAAGCCTGATGTAGCTTTGATTACTTGTATTTCCGCAGCAACCAGAGCGTGTGCAGAATTACGTAAAAGTAGGTCAAATCATAGAATAATGCAAAAAAAGTTTTTTTTTTAAATGCATTTGTGTATTCACATGCTGAGTCATTTAAATTCAAAGACCAAAATAAGGCTGTTCAATCAAAAGTAGTCAAATAAGCATCCAAATATAGACCCAGGTGTGGTGAAATACAGTAATAGATTACTTTGAATACATCCAAACTTTCATCCACACACCATAAATAGCAGGCAGCACCAGTGACATTATTATAAATATCTTTAAGGCTGGATGACAGGCGGTGTTTTACAGCCCAGACAAATGGATTTAGGTGCTTATTTATTTCGCCCCTCTTATCATGTCAAAAGCATCAAAGCTTAACCCTCTCACTCTTCATTGTTCCTTCAGCCGCGATGTTATTGATGCTCCATTACAGGAGACGTCACGCCATCAGTTAGCTGTGTGAGGAAAAAAAAAAGGGGGAAGAAATTAAATAAATAAATAAATAAGATCCAGATATAATGAGTCATCTGCCAAATATGTACTGCTGAGGAACAGTTTGTGCTGCTGTGAAGCACACCGTGTCAAACACCAGCTGTTAATGCATTAAATATCACCCACTCAAGGAGCCTATATAGAGTGAGTGAAAGGAGCTGTGGTAAAAAGACCGGAGAGAGGACTGAGAGGAAGATGGACTGACAGATGATCTGAGGTGTAAAAAAAAATGGTTTAGGGGGACAAGAAAGGCAAATAGATCAGAGAACAGACAGGCAGGAAGGGAAGACAAATAGATAGATTTCAATGAGGACCAAAAAAATACCCCAAAAGACCAAATAAATAAACAGGATGCGCTCGAAAACATTAATCACTGATAAAGTTTGGTCCACCAGGTTGTGCTGTTGCACTTCAATCCCCTTCGATGAGGAAGCAGCCTTGACCTTAAGCGAGGGAGCGTGGTTGGTGGAGGGAGGAGGAGGAGGGGTGGTTCACGCAGCAGTTTTCCGAAGATTTACATAGGCAGTGAATCTGAAAAATACATGTTAGAGGGGAGGTTACAGGACACGGCTGCAATTAAAACCAGACAGCACCCAGCAGAAGACGGCAATAGATCTGAATCAACAGGTCACAGAGACAATATATTAGCACGGGCAAACGCTGACAAAGCAGCGAATGCACGACGAAGACGGTGGCACAGAGTTATTGCATTTCGCGGGTTTAGGACGGCGATGTAATTAAATGCAGCAGCGCGAGGGCTAATGGCGACGAACCCTGCGCTCCTTGATGGGCCGAAATAGATGCAACGTGATAATAAAAAAACACACATCGCTCTCAGGAGGACGCGTCAACTGTGTTTCCCCGCGATAATTCACTTCTAAAAGCCAATTTCATCAAAGTTTAATTTGTCCGACAGAACAACACGAATGATTTGACAAGGCCTCCCCGGATTGCTAATTTATTACGCGGCATAAAACCACTGCCACTCCCAAAACAAAAAAAAAAAAAAACAGGAACACGGCTTGATTGAAATTAAAAACCTATTTATTCAGAGCAACCCAGCTGCTCCCATTATAAAACAGTATATCTATTAACAGTGATTAAAAGGGCCAAAAAAAACGAATCCTTAAATTCAAAAGAGGAGACATGCAAAACACCCCCTTTGTGCTCCAAAACCCAGGACAGGCCCGAGCTTGTTAATTACATTTTGTTATGTTGCATCAAGCCTTTTCTGTCTGCATTCAGAGACACCTTGCATACATTTGCGAACATAATGTGCTTGGCATAAGAAGTGCCTCCCGCTGAATTTCATTTTAGCAGATTGCTAATGAAAGAACAGAGGCCTTTAAATGCACCGCATGTACCATCTGATAATAAGTATGAACATGTGTAGACTTAATGCTTAAAAAGACAAAACACCTTTTTTGTGATGCATTTGTGTGTCCATGTCAATGTCAAGCAGGTACAGTGAATGTGTGTTTCACCTGTATGTCAAACTACAATAAATGCTGATGTTTCTGGTGTCAGTCCCCGAGAATCTAATAAAAAAAAAAAAAAAAGCATTTGACAGCCATGCAGGAAATAATCTATCAGAGAACAATATTTCTGCGCCGCCGGTCACATCACCTCGCTCTCAAACTGAAACTCTGGCTTTTATTTGTGCTCTCGCCGCCTACACATGGATTTCACAGGAGCTGAATGCAAGTCCAGCGTGTTCTCTGGGGGTGGTCGAAGAGCATTGTGGGAAATGTAGGAAAACAGCTGACGAGACGGTTTGAAGCAGTACATTTATGTGTTGGACATGGAGAGCGTGAGACACACTGATGAAACTCGTGAGGAGAATTCATTTGAGGATTTTTTTTTGGTTTAATGTGGAATGAAGAATAATGTGTCTTTTCTTTTAAAAACGTACGTCCTTGCTTTATGTCAAGAGTGAGAAGATCGATATCACTCTCATGTTTGTACCCTGAATGAGATTTAAGATTCCTTTATTAGTCCCATAGACTGGGAAATTTACATTTACACTCTGTTATATTTACATATGTATATAAAGAGTGAGGGGGGCTGCCCCTTGTGGAGCCTTGCTCAAAGGCACCTCAGCAGTGCTGAGCTACTGAGCCATGGACTGAGCTACTGCCGCCAATATGAAACTGCACCTTTCTGCTGCTTGTTCTATTTGTAACAAGTTTAAAAAAAGAAGCAGGAGAGTTGTTTTACCTTTTTACTGTCGTAATACTAAATGTTTTTAACACTTGCAGAAGCATCAGGAGCTCTGACAAACAGCTCATGGAAAAACCTTCCCACCCAATAGCTGTAATGTCCATCAAACTCAGTTAGATTTTAACACACAGACATGATTCGCACATTTGTCAATTCAGTGTGACTCACAGACACTTTCTGATGATATAATCTCTGACACAGCTCTGATGTCTTTTGCATATAAATATCCATAAATCTGTGTAGATATATATATATATATATATATATATTTTTATAACTCGCCTCCATAAGTGATTGCGGACATTTTGAAGCAGTGTTGTGGTCATAATCCAAGAGGATGCCTAATGAAGTGTTTTTCTGGAAGTCTGCATCTACACCAGTCACACTTATGGTGTAATAAGTCACCTCTGCTGGTTGGAGAACAGACAAATTGTGTTATTGTATGAAATAAAGCATTTAAAATGAGGGTGTCAGCTGAAATGACCAGAGAAATGATTGGCTATTGGCAAACATTTTAACACTATGCATCACTAATTATGCTATTTCATGCTGTGCTACCACTTAACGCTGATTATAATGTGTCATGCTGTGCAAACTTCTTTATTCGGCTTATCCAAAAGCCAATTTAAGGGTAAAATAAAACCTTTCTGGAGTTCACGTCAAAAATGACCCTGGACAGTGATGGGCAGGCTGCCTGCAGACTCTCACGGAGAGGTGGAGAGCCGACTGTCTACACACAAAAGAAAAAGCCTTGATACGCACAAAAGAAGACAGCACACACACTGTCCTCCTCCTGGACTCCGACAGCTACACTTGCTGCCATCTCATAATATTCCCCTCCCCGCTGGATGCTGTTGAGACCCACAACCACCCACCTGCAGCAGCTCAGGCTGAAGACATGGTGAGGTGAAACAAGGTGTAGAGAGAGTACAGAGTTGCGCTCTCCAGGGACAGTGAGCTGATACAATCAACTCCTCCTGTCAATCTCCTGCATACTCTACACACAAACACACACACACACACACACACACTACCTTGAGGTCAGTGAGTGGACCGGCTGAGAAATGGTTGCCTTACCCAAGCATGATGCTGATTAAATTAACTCCCACTGCTGCACAGTTCCTCCCACAAGACACGGCACTCCCACTGGAGAGGGAATTAGACCAGTGAGAGAGAGAGGTAGAGGTAAAGAGGGAGAAAGAGAGAGAGAGGATGAGGCAGAAATGTGCAACCGAAAGTGACAAGAGAGACAGAGGCAAGCTTAATCATTTTAAGGATAAACTGTTTGAGCGACTCAGCGGCATTCCTCTGCTTCCGAACCTCCATCAGACACGTCCAGGCAAAGACAGTCAGCGGAGCCGGCCAATCAGCACAGAGTAATTTGACGTTTCTGAAGGAAGGTGCAGGACGACTGAAACCGGATCTGCTCCTTAAGTGATTTAATTGCAGATGGCACTAAATACCGAACTTTCTGTGGGGGGAGGGGTATGAAAAAGTTTCAACTTCAGCACCAGAAAACATTGATATCGGTCAGACGCATCGAGGCCGCTCGCCAGCGCCGCTCATCTGCGATGCTTTACACCGAGGGATGCCAAAGGGATGAAAGAGGCAACAGATCTAACGAGGTTGAGCTGAGGCTTTTCTGGATGAAACGTTCTGACCTCGGTTCTCTGGTTTTAATTTGTCCTTCCTTGCAGGGAGATCACAGTCTGTGCTTGATGAATTGAAGTTTTGATTTGAAAAGATGGGGATGGGCTCCTCCAGTGTGGTTCGGTTTTCTCTAAGGAGCAGTTTAAGGTCCAATATTGTTACAGTACACACTGTACTGGGAAATGTGCGTAACACCTGTGGACTCTCAACTGATTTGATATACCTGAAATTAACAGCCTAAATAACTAAACATTTCCAGATCATACAGTAACATGTGCCTACTCTGATATCTGTTGTCTGAATCAATAAAATCCCATTTTAGAAACACAGAAACAAACATGGATTCAAAGCCAATGAATATCAAATCTACAAAGGTATAAGGCCTGTATCTAAAACATTTTCAATGCAGGTTCTTTCTATGTTTCTACTCAGTTCTGCTGCAATTTTCTGTTGAATTAATTTTTTACAGACAGAGAAGCCCTTTTTGAATGTGTTTCTTTTAGACCTTAATTATTCTGTGATTTTTTTTAAATCACTATGCTTATCTGCACAGTGTTACTCAAAGGATATTTATATTATATGCTGTATATGCTGATGATAAACCGCCTTCCAGCTCACTCCTTGCATTTATATTTGTTTGCGTGCTGACTGATGTACATAGTCCCTTTTCAGATAAAAATTCAATTAAAAATTCAATTAATTAAATTAACGGCATAAATATTGACTCTTGTTTCTCCACATAACATGTTGATTACGATATGTGGATGCCCGTTTATGCCTGTTTCTTAAAGTAGCTATGATCAATATGTTTGTGTCATTTAAGGATCACATGATGATTTCTTGTCATTTATTATATGAAAATGTCATTTGTAGTGATGAAATGACAGAAAATTATCACCCAGCTCCACAGATGCCTGGAGCTTTATGTGGCTTTATGGCACCTTTCAGTTCGTTGTTCTGGTTTTCTGGCCGACAACTCACACTCTCGCTGTTTTAATTCAGTCCAGCTGCTCTCACCAGCACCGCGTTTTGTTCAGCATCTGTTTTCGGGGAATTAGCCCTAATAAACCCACTCTATGGGCTCCGTTTCGATGGTCATGATGATAACCTTGTGAATCCACAGATATAAAACATCAACCAAATGCGTAACATAATAACATGTTTTTTGGGGGTTTTTCGTTTCCCTGAGGAGACATCAATATTGAGCTAAAGAATTCAAAAGTAAAAGTTTGCGCCACAGTTATAAAACAGCAGCTTCCGCCTACTCCCAGAGATCATGACACGGGGTCGCGTTTTGCTTTAAGAAAGCTAAATACGTGATTCATTTTCTACTGAGAGCATTATTCAAATGTTCTATGGAGTGGGTGCCAGCAAAATCAGTTAAAGTCCTAATTATATGCTGGGATTTCTGTCTCCCAGCCCACTCTGTTCTTACAGCAGCAGCAGCGAGACATTCTGCCGCAGCCGGGAAATGAGAGGAAAATGGTGAACAACGGTGGCTTTCAACAGCAAATTTATCTTGTTAATTTCATACATTTTACTGAAATATATTTAGGTACACTGCATGGCGTAGAGTGATTAATCTGCACCTGTTGGAGGATCTGTCTGTGCC
>JAOXYL010000065.1:5564830-5572330 GCA_028564955.1 Terapon puta
TTAATGCAACAATAGTCAGTGTTTGAAAAGCAGAAATGATTCTGTTTAACAGGAGAAAGGCTTTTCTTTTTTTGGGAGCACGTGTTTTTCTTTCAAACTGTGGATATCTACTACTACTAAAACTAAATCCCTCCATCATTAAAGGAAGGAGGATCAAGAAGACGTTAAATAGGAAGGCTTAATTCCTCAACACCTTTAAGCTGTAGAGAGACAGTAACTCTCACACACTTCTATCTGTCAAATTTCAAGACTTTACCTGCTTTTCTCATTTGATTTCCTTTTACGAGACGGTTTCATATTCGAGCCAGTAATTTTTTGGGCTTCATATTTAGAAATAACTCCCAATGGGCTATGGAGCTATTTTAATCTATGGACATCTCCTCTGTTGTTAATTCTGCAAATTAGGATACTCTGTTTTCACAATCACATGTTGTTGTGAAATATGGTGACTGCTGGTGAAGTGGAATCGGTTCAGTATCAGTGTTTTAATAATGCCCAAGACTGATTCTCTCCTTTCCCCCCCCCTAATGTATGTCAACATCGGCACACACACACTGCTATAAATGAGAGCTGAATTCAATCCAATCCGAGTCAACCACCAGGCAGAACCGTCAACATACAGTATGTTTGGGCCGGCCAGATGTGTCCGGTAGCCTTGAGCCATCTGATCCAATTCAGCACCAGATGGTGGGCAACTCCTCTCCTCCACCCTGGTGTTATATCAGGATACCCGAGTGGAGTGAAGGTGTACTGTGTGGGGGGAGCCGAGTGTGATTTCTGCCTGAAGCAAGGAGTGGCTTTTTAGAAAGTCAAAATGTTTGTGTTCCCTTTCTCTTCAAGATGCCATGCACTGGGGCGTTTGTAGCTCGGTCTTTGGGGACTTGACTTGGGAATAAGAGGCTTTAAGACTGGCTCAGACCGGTCAATACAGAGTGTGAACAAAGAACCAAACCCCTGACTGCTCGGGGGGGCAGCTCGTCAATCTGACATCTCTCAATACATTAATACTGTTGTGCGTGCATGCATTTTGGATTCACTTCTATAATAACAAAGTGAGGAAAATGAAAATTTAATCTCCCCTCATGGGATTTAAAAAGTATCTCGTAATGTATGGAAGTAAAGACATCAAAGTTTGAAAATCTGGGAGGAACTGGAATAACCACAATGAACCTCCATTCATCTTCCCAAAGGGAGGTCACTTTGGAACCACAGGACCACATCATATATGATTGAGCAGACATTTTCCCTCTGTGTGAAGAAAACATGGAGAGGACGGTACTGCTGACAGCAGCCATTATACACTGAAAGTTACTGAAACCGTGCATTTTGCCCAAAGAGTAACTCAGCACCTTGCATTATCTGTGGAATAAAATGTTGTAAAATTTATCTTGGTTGTCCAATGTTCCAAAGGGTTTAGCCAGTTTTTTTTTACTTTTACTTAGTTAGAGCATTTTAATGGTTTGGATGAACATACAGCAAACTTAAAATAAGACGCACAGTTAATGTAAACCATTAAGACCACTGTATCTCTTATATGTAAAATCACCTCATCTTTACAAACAATAAGAAATGCACAATTTTGATATGCTGGCCAAAGAACATTCGCTATAAAGTTGATTAACTAAAGTGGAAAAAAAGAAAGGAATTGGGGAAATACGAGGAGAAATATGGTGAAATAGTCATTATGACATCCAGTAAAACATCTGGTCGTTTTTTCTTTATACATGCACTTCCTGGGCGACAGTCCACTTACTATGAGGAGAGTGTGGCCAAACATGATTTTAATATGATATAATTAACTTCAAGGTGTGATGGAAAATGAATTATAATAACTGGAGAGGAACATATGGCCTAATTGGGAGAAAAGAGGGATTATCTTTATGGAGCAGAGGGAAGTCAACCATCATCGAGGAGACGCGTGACCTTCATTACCACTCAGCAGAGAGGGGGTGGAGTAAAGACACCTCATCACTCTTCTACTTCAAACTCATAACTATGAGATTTATTATCCTCCATGGATTGTAACACTCCACAAAGTCTTTGTGTTCAGCTACCGACAAGAGCCTTTATTTAAAAAAGACTCTTAATTTCATATGTATATCTCTGTGGTTTTAAAATGGGCATATATAAATGATCAGATTCTTCTTCAGCAAAATGGGAGACAAATCTTTACATTGACAATTGTTGAAATACAGTAAAGAAATGTGAAAAATGAATTAAAGAATTAATAATGATTCATTTCTGCCCACCTACACAGGTGTATCAGTCTGATTAGACCTGTGCTCACTGTGAGGGTTGGTCCATTTTAATCAAACCCTGGAGCATTTCATCAGATTGTCCTTTAATTTCAGGTGGTGTGAAAGCTCATTGGAACCCCCGTCTAGCTGAAAGCATGGGCCTCTGCTCGCTTCACAGTTCGGTTCACTATCAGCGACAGTGTAACCCAACCTGAAAATAGAAAGTGACCTAAAACTGAATGTTACGGGATGATAACTTTCGTCAGCGTGGGACAACACGTCATACCATACTCCCTCAACACGGCCCCTCTTCTCCTTCGCTTGTCTCATGTGCAGATTGAATTGTTTGATTGTGTCGATGGGTTGCATTCAATTATTTTGTCAAATAGATGAGTGACCACATCGACCCCTAAACGTTTGTTTGTTTGGTGTGACAAAGTACAGTGTGAATGCTAACTGAGAAAATATAAAACTCCCCCCTGAATGAAACAGTCGACCAAACTACAGGTGTGAAAGCACCCTGAAGTTGTGTGGAGTTAACCCATCTATCCATTTATATTTAAATAATATAGAAAAACAAGTTGTAGAGCCATTGAGCTGAAACTACTCTACGTCTTAGAGGACAAGTAAAAGGGTGTGACCCTGGGATTTGGCTACAGGGAGAGTGTGTAATTTTGGATAAATGTTCCAGTGGAGCAATGGAAATTTGTTTTCATAAATGGCTGTCAAATAAAACGGCCATTTTTAGCACTATTGAGCCATCAAGCTAATGAGTTTACTACCTGACTGTCAGCAAGCTCATTAGATTGGAGAGCTTTATTTCCCCTGTTCAAAATGGTTGAAAATGGTTTACATTGGTGAACGGGGAAATTAACAGAACCGTTTAGAGAAAATAAAGAGATTCCTGAAGCTGTAGCCTAGCTGGGAATTATTCCCCTGCTAGTGACTAACTGGTTACCCACCTATTTTGCATGAACGAGTGAACATCGCTTTGTGGCGTGAACGCTGTCTTTGTACACTCAGTTCAGTGACATTAACCCCCAACACAGACTCACCCAGCCTCCACCCGAGCAGAGGTCTAATCAGTCACAGTAATTGAGAACACATGTTGGTGTGCAGGGCCCTTACGAGGAGAGTGGGAGTGATGTCAGTCGAGGAGAGTCTGCACACGTCCAGCCAACCCCGAGGAGAAGTCTAATCAGGGAAAATAAGTGACTCCTCTGTTGTTGGACCATTTGTGGGATCAAATAACATTCAGTCATTAAGAGCCAGTTGGGAAATTCATTTATGTCATCAGATAATGACTTTAAGGAAAGTAGCAGTCATTGTCATTGTAGTAGTAGTAGTAGTCGCACTTTAAATAATAAATTATCTTTAATCTTGGATCACCATTGCTGAATAAGGTAGATTCTTAAAACGCTGCCCTCCTAAAATGAATTCCTCCTATTGCCTGAAACATTCTTTACTGAATCTGAACTCTATTTGGGTACCAGTAATTTCCATAAACCTACAACCTTGAACAAAAACATTATGTCACTTACTCTCTTTAACGGCAACACATGCCAAATAAATGAGACACGCTGAGAGATAACAAGAGATCAGCCACTTTTATTTAGAAAGAGTCCCAAAAAATAAACAAGTTAGCACACATTCCATATACAAAATGTCAGTGAGAATAGCCTGAATATGCAATGAAACTGATAAGCAACTACGGTATATGTTTCTATTGTTGGTTACAAAAACAACAGTGATAATAATAGTACAGTTTGCCTCCTTTTGTGTTGCACTGGAGGACTCTTCAAAGGTCAATTTCAGAAAGGAGAAAAAAAAAGAAAAAAGAAATAAAATGCGTCTTATAGTAAGAATCTGTTGACTTTCTAAGTTTTGTAACTTACTTGTGGTAAATGAAAAGAAAAATACTGTATTTACTGAATCAGTAACCAGATTTATTATTTACTGTGAGCAGGGAAGCTTTGACTCTGTCATGAAAAGGGGCTATCATTTTTCATATTTAAACTTTTTATATAAAATATATGTATATATGTATATATTGTATATATGTCTAACATTGTATTTCCAATTTCAAACAGTTAACCTCACAACTTCAACATTAAAAATGAAAACGCATGTCCGGCAGTAATGAAATAAACTTATGTAGTATTTGCGGCAACAACATGCAACTGGTGCTACTTCATTGTCAGATCAATGCAAAATACATGGAGACTGGAAAACAAAGCGAAAAGGCTATTGTATTAGCACTGTCATTGCCACCAACTGTACATCTAGTTACAAAAGTTACAGAATGTATCATTTACATTCACTGAGATGACAGTGATTGATTATATTAAGACTATATTCATATCTACTGGCACTAGAATTTGGCACTCTCACTTATTTGGCATTTTAAACCACCACGTGAACCATGTGGATGTCGATGCCTATTTTCGATGTCACTTCAAAATGTGATGCGATAATACCATACCATACTATTTTTATGTTTTTTGTTTTGCATTCATGGCATGTAAACAGGTTAAGTTTCCTCTTGAAAGTAGAACAACCTTGGTCCTTGTCGGAAAAAACACAAACAACAAAAGCACTGAAGCAAACAAAGAGACAAAAGTGTAAAGCAAAAATCGCTGCACCAACTCTAACAAGAAAAACATAGAAGGATTGATTCCAAATGTCAAGCATTGACATATATTTCATATCAACACCAAATGTTAAAGAATAAAATATACAGGAAAGTTTAGAATAGGAATTAATTACATGATTTCAACATCTCACCCCCATATGCAATGTATTTGGCTTTAAAAATATGGAACTAGAAGCTGTTTAGTATTTTTTTTCCGTCTTTATCACACATTAAGATGTTTATATCCAACCAGTATGTAAGCAAGTTTATTTAAAAGCTATTTTGTGAAAATACATAAAAATATTTTTTTCAATAAACCTTTTTCTTCAGTTTTCTTAGAAAAAAAGGACAATTTCACATCTTAATGCAGATGATATCAAGTGTGCTTGAAAATCCTGTTTGGCGGTGGTGGCTACAGAAACAGTGTGACATCTTTCCCCTGACGCGCACACACCCCCACGCTCTTCACACACACTCGCACACACACACACTCTCTCTCACACACACACACCCACACACACAAACACAGTTAGGATGACTGAAACTTTGACTCCCAGAAGCAGCCGTTGCCGTCAATCAAGCCCTCGTTTCCGTCTCAGTCCAGTCCAGACAGACAGATAGGAAAGCATGGTGTCATCAGTTTAGAAAAAAAAAAGAGCCTCCCTTTTATATTCCGAGGTGTAATTCCATCCAGAGAGGGAGGCGTTTTATACGGTGAGAAATAGAGACAGAGAGCAACAATACAAGTCTTTGTGAGAGACAAAATGAAGCCTCCATCTCCTACCTTTCCTTTTTCACCAGACAGACACAGAAAAAAGCGCCGGAACAGAAGGAGGGAGGGCAGGACAAAAAGAATCGCTCTATTGAAACCATTGTAAGGCACTCAGAAGTTTCTCATTGATCAGGACAGATCTGTCAGGCTGACGTTTAGTCCCATGTCAGGTCTCACGTAAGGGACAGCGTGGACAGCTTTAGGAAACTCTGGAGTCATCACCCGACCATTCTCCCCAGTACTCCCAGTGACGGAAAGTCTCGCTTTATTCCTCATGGCGTCCCCGAAGGTCATCTAAACGGACAGAGTCACATGTGCACGCAGACACAAGCAAACGCGAGCAAACATTAACACATTCACGCACGCACACACGAATCCATACACAAACAAGGGAGGAGCATGTTAGGTTAGCGCATCTCCACATCTGTAAGCTTAATAGATTATAAATGTTCAAAAACATGAGAATGTAGATGAGAACTTAATATGACGTCCATGGATAACACAATGTAAGATTCAAATGATCATGTAAAGGCTTATGCATGGTCATTGCAAGCATTATTGTTGAGATGTGTTACTAGGACAGAGGTATTAACAAGCATGGCCATCAACAGTCATACATGAAAATGGTTTCAAATAGGAAGGAAACTTAAATGGACAAACACAGTTTTAAGCTTTTAAAAAAAGGGGGTATCTCTCTCTCTCTCATTAAATCATAAATCACCAGTACATACGATCCTTTGGCCAACCTCTTCATTCACTAACACTGAAGGATGGAACGGATGGAGCCAAAAAGCGTGCATTTGGGGGGAATTTATGAAAACCTCGTTCCCTACCCCCTAAATTTTTACACTTTCGATCCCATATACGTTGTAACCTTCCTTATAAGTTGCAAAATTCTGTGAATTCTGCGAGGAAGTTGGGTTAATATTCTGTGCATTCTTTGCCACCTTCATTCGTTTCGCCTCGGCTCGGGACTTGTAACAGAACTCAATCAAGGCCACCAGCATGGCCAAACCGAGTCCTCCGACCAGAATGTAGAAGACCCCAGCCACGTTGCTCAGGCTGAGGGCGCTCGTCTTCTCCTGCGAAGTGCACACGAGACAGAGGTCAGCGGCAGGGTAGGGGCGAAAGGGGAGTAAAGATTTAAAAATGTACATGAATAAAACAAAAGCACATCCACAACATAAACTAAAAATGCACAAAAATTGCACCACTATATATAGTAATATTAATGATAATAATGTTTTTTAACAGCCAATAATATCTAAAAAGCACAAAGAATAGCAAGACAAATAAGATATAGGTGCTTTTTCATTTGGGGTAAATTTAAAGCAATGTAGTGGGATAGGTTAGTACTGTAATCAGAATGGGATGCAGCAGCAGTCTGTATGCAGTGCATAGAAAGTCTATGTGTTTTGCATCTAGGCCAGGAATTTGTACTGTACAGGACCATTTACATGGGTTGCCCATTACAAAGGGCTAAGCTGTTACAAACGTGCTCAAAGACCTTTACTTATAGACAGAGACAAGAAGGAAGACAGCTTGGTAAAAAAATCAATTAGGGTCTGACACATACAGTACAGTGACTTTTCTTTCACTTTTCAAACACCCATGTATTCATTTAAGGTGGATGCCAAATGGATACATAGAGCTCTACCTGGTCAAAGTGGTGCACAATAAATCTGTGTGTGGAAAGGTGACAAAACGACAGCCGTGGACAACACAGTTACGGTTACATGTTTAAAGGTCGGGAGTGTTTTTAAGTGACACAAGACAGGAGTGAGTATCAATTATCAAGGAAAAGAAACAAGTGCCGACTGAGGAAAGAGAATCACTGAGAACAAAGTGCTTCATTTTTT
>JAOXYL010000065.1:5574830-5576293 GCA_028564955.1 Terapon puta
TCCAAATCGTATGAATAAGTAATGAGTTAGAGTAGGTCTTAAAAACCCAGGTGAAATCCAGCCTGGATAACTGAGTCTCACTATACAAGTGAGTCATTAACAATAATCATTTGGGAATCAATAATGATTGTAGCAAATTCGTCAATCACTCAAATATTCAAAAAATGACTAAACATTTTGTTTGCAATTTATCGACTTACAATAAATTGCAATGGGTTTTCAAGAATTTGAAGGGGAAGGGGCGTTACCTCATCTCCTTATACAAACCAGAGACAAATAAGCAAAGCTACATCAGGGTAGGTGGGATACTATAACAACATTGGACACATTGTTATACTATTCCACCCACCTTAATGAGGATCCTTTCGGCGTGGCGATCCCGTAGCCTTTGGAGTCCAGGTTGCCTCCCACCTTCATGGTGTCGCACGGCTTTCGCTGCTCGATGTACTCGTTCATGGTGGACTCCAGCAGGTAGGCGTACTTCCCTTTGGACTTGCGGACCCTCAGGACGCCCTCGGCAGTGGTTTTCACAAACACAGAGGGCTCCGCACTGCGCATGTATGTCCACATTTTGTCAAAGAGGGCGATTTTTGAGCGCTGTTTGGAAGAAAGATGAGAGAAGGATCGGGTTATGAAAGCTCCCAGTCATGTCCTGTCTTCCTTCAAACATTGTATGTGATTCTTCTATGATTTTTCTTCGGGTCATTAGGTTTTTTTTCATGAATATTGCATCAAAATTGCTTTGAAGCTCAACTGTCCATATTTTGGAACAAAACCTACTGGAATTGCAAGATACTCTAGAAGACTAAGTTATATTTGCAGACAATGTATGTTTTCAGCTGAAAAGCTAAAACCTAATGCTTTGTTTCAACAGTTGAAGAGCAGAAAAAGCATATCCCTTACCCTGAAAAACTCTTTGGTAGAGCCAGAGTCCAGAGTCCCATAAGCTATCTCAGTCTGTTTAGCCAAGTCCTCTGCACTTTCAATGGGCGAGACCATCCTCTCGACAGTCAGGAAGGCAGCCAGGTTAGCAGTGTAGGAGGAGATGATGATTAAAGTGAAGAACCACCAAACTCCACCGACAATGCGGCCAGACAGAGATCTGTTGGAATAACACAAAGAAATATTCAGTTTAGTTTTATCATTCAATGGTACTTTATTGGACACTGTCACTATTATTCAGCATCAAAAAACACTTCTGCAACTGTGGCGAGACGAGTGGAGGGGTTTTGATTTGAGTTTCATGTATGTTAAAGCTTTTCTTGGATGATATTGTGAAGCAACTGAAGTTATACTCAATTATTACAAAAGACTGTCTCAGTTACTTTTATTTCAAGAAAAGAGGGTGTTAAACATGAAGATATTCATCACAAATTAAGTCCATCTTTGACCCAATCAGTATTAAAGGTCATCTCATCTGTCAGATTTAACTTTAATAACTTAATAATTGTGACACAATTCAG
>JAOXYL010000065.1:5576393-5593387 GCA_028564955.1 Terapon puta
AAACATAGAAATAAATTAACACAAATTGTTCTATTCCTACCACTGATATCCTTTTAGGAGGCAGTAACTTATGGAGAAGATGCGCCCTTTGCATTGTACTATAATACTATGTTTGTACTTGAAGTAACATGTTGAGATTCTGCCTAGGGTTTAATGACATGCCTCTGGGAAGCAAACATTATATGATGATATACAACACTGTCTACTGACAGTCATGTTGACAGCCCTCACATTATCAGTGTGAGATGCACAAGACATGTTGATTCATTTCTGTGGGATATATGACTAACCCCAGAAGTGTGACTGAGCACTAAGTCTCTGCTCTCATCAGTTATTAAATCTTATGTGACATTGAATTCATTAAGGAGGACCAATTACTTAACTCCCTTAATAAATGTGGGCTGTGGGAAAAAAAGGTGTTTATAAGAATTACAAAATATTTAAATAAACGAAATTGAGATAGCTTGTATGGTATTACATTTTAGCTATAAATGAATGAATTATGACAGAACTGCTTCCTTTAATGTTTTTTATTTTGTTTTGAATTTTCTGTTTTTTTGTTGTTTTTAATGTTTTAAATCTTATTAATGGTTAAATATCAGAATGACTACTATTTCGTTTCATTTTCAAAAAAAGTTGCAATTGTATTTCAGCTGCGTATTTCAGCATATAAACTATTGGATGTTACCATGCAGATGTTTGACACATGACCTGTATTATGCAAACATAGTATTTAGCATGCATTTATGCTAAAATACGCTTGTTAGAATTTATTCAAATGACAGCTGTGACTGACAGTTTATTCTTTTGTTGACTTTAGTGTTGGACAGTCGAAATTTGGGTGATGAGTATAATCAGTGTTGACAAGTTAATCATCCACATTGTCCTAATCCATCAGACAGATACTTCACTCTGGAGAACAGTGTTGCACCTACAAACTGCAGTATGACCTTCCTAAAAACACACTGCTACCACAGCTGGAAATATACTTTGTTGACATACAATTGCAAAATCGCAGTTGCCAATAATTTCTGCGGAAAATGATATTTTGACCTACCTAGGTGAGATGTCACAGCCTTGGCGCATGAAGGCTCCGAGGGAGAACCACAGACTGTTGAATATGCCAAACTCGTTAGTCGACTCATTGGTCTGGATCTGGCCATCCTCGTACTCCTCAGTGTGCCACTCGTACGGGCTGAAGCGGCTGACGAGGAACAGCACCACGCTGACGCCGATGTAGGCGAAGACGATACACATCCAGATCTCGTAGGCCAGCGGGTCCAGGAAGGAGAACACTCCTGGTTTGGATTTCTGAGGCTTCTTTATCATAATGGAGATTCCCAGAGACATGAAGGGTTTGGAGAAGTCGATCACCTCCTCTCGTACCAACGTGATGGTCAGAGGAGCCACTGCAATATCTGCTTTCTATCAAACCAAAGAAAAAAACAGACAAAAGTTAACAAAAGTTAATAAATGAAGAAGCATGTGATTGTTATGAAGGACTTAGATGACCTCCTGAAGATAACTCACCCCATACACTAACTCTCCGACCATCCCATTCCAGATTTTGGTCTCTGCATCTCTGGCTCCATATTTCCCATCCCCCACAATTTTCAGTTGGTATTTGAAGCCACAGTGCTTTGCTATCTCTGCAGCCAGGTCGACACAGTATCCCTCGTAGCGCTCATTGTCTACAAAAAGGTCGGCGTTCTTTTTCAGCATTACATACGGAGCTTCCTGAAGGGCAGGGGAGGAAAAAAAAAATCAGAAAACACTGCTCAGTACAAGAGGTTTGAATTACAATGTAAAAAGCAGCTTCAAAGACAAGGGTTTCCTACCACGCTGACAGATCATTATGAATACAAGAGGGCACTGGACTAAAACAAAGCACATGCTCGTAGCGAGAAATTAGTGGCCTTGTGTTATTTTGTTTTTTGTCAATCAGAAGACAAGATTCATACAGGAGTGTGGTACTACAGCACAGAGAAAACAAATCCTTAATTGAAAATGTGAGAATAAATACTAATACCATACAGCACAGAACAGAATTAGATTCAAATGAAATAGTAAAACATTCTCATGTTGATCTAGTGATTATAAATGATGACGACTGTATCTGGCACTGAAAAATGTGGCACCATATGTTGGACCAGGATGGAAGTGCCTCCCTATCTATTTATCACCAGAAGGGAGACACTGGAAAGGCTATTATAGTATTTTATACTTAGTTATGCAATCACATATTTACCAAAATGGTGGTGACAATAACGGTTTTGTTTTCCATTCCCGTCGTGTCATTTGGAAGGATGTCAGATTTAGTGACGGCCATTTTGTCAACTTCATTCCAGTATCCAATCTGTCAGGGGGAAATACAATAATATCCATGAAAGCAACATCGAATCATCCAAGATTTTAACACGTCTAAAGTGGTAAATCAGACAGATGTTCACCTTTACGGGACCGTTGCTCTTTAATTCCATGATATTCACTGAGTAGTTGACTCTTTTGCCGTGTTGATCGAACTGGATGTTTCCCGTGAGGCCTTCCACGCGCACCTTGCAGACAGAGATCAAACTGTTACAACAAGGCATCCTATGCTCTGCCTTATGCAAACAGCATTTTGATGTAGCATGTATAATTCATCACACTGAGCAGGTAGTTGGTAGTGAGTAAATAAGGAGGGAGACGATTGAAGCGAGGCAATCAGAAAATATCTAGTCTTCCAGAAGGCCATCATTTTAGAGCTAGGATGAACTTAGATTTTTCCTTTTATTTGTATCTCTGCCACTCCAACTTGCTTACTTAAGCTTGGAATATCTCTGAGCTGTTGGCCATGAGGTGTATGGGGGGGGGGGGTTTGCTATTATTTTCTCCTCCTCTACAAAGTTAGTGCCTGCATGATCGTAAATGTCTTCAAATGGGGGTTCATGCCGAGCTCTGAAGTAGCGGGAAGACATAAGGAAACTATCAGTGTCCAGATTGGAGAGGATATCCCAGCATGTGTTGAGACGCTTGAAAAATATTCTTTATTTCTTCTCTTATTGGCAGCCAACTTAAATAACAAAAGGCAGGAAGGAGCAGAAGGAGGCTTAAAGGTATCATGTGGAGTTTTCTTGTCAACACAGTTATGTTTTAATGCACTGGTTCCAACCAAAACACTTCATATCCTTGAGACAAACAGACACGGTGGGTGGATTTCATTTCTGACATTATGACCAAGTAACTCACTGTCTTATCCTTACAGGGTGGCCAAAAGAAGTATATTTAGACTTCCTGGGAAATGCTGAGTACTGATCAATGCTGAAAAGATTTTCTGAGACATTACAGACTGATATCTCATCATAAATGCAGTTATGGTTATCAACACCCATCCCCATGATGCCTCATGGCCAGTAAGAAGACTTTCCCCGTAGTCAGTCAAATCAGTGTGGCACAGATGCAGATAAAACCCTTTGAGCATCTTGTCAGTTGGTTGACTGCATATATGGTAATCTAAGATGTTGATCCTGGACCTCTGGTGCAACATCATAGACATTTTCCTTTACCGGAGGTCTCCTCAGATACTGATACAGAATACCTTATTTCCAGAGATTATGTTGATCTTTTATCAGTTGCCATTGGCTAAAAAGGTAGAATCAATTAATTTCTGGCTGACTGAGTTGTATTCCAAGCTCAGAAGGTAGCTTCAAACTGAAAAACCCGAAGCAGAGGAGGAAAAAAAATCCACTTTGGCTTCACTATGGCTGTCGAGCTTCATTTCTCAGCAGGAGTGGAGCTAATCTCTCCTTGCATCAAAGCTCAGAGGACAGTCTGTGGGTAGACCTCTGCTTCTCTTCTGAAGAATAACTGTCTCTATATCAGCGTGTGTCCACATGCGTGGTGAAATCATCTGTCTTTAATCACTCTCTGTGAAGTACTTTCTGCCTTTGTGGGTGTTTGTGCATTTCCTGAAGGAGCTCTGCTGTTACCAAGGCAACAAGTCTTCTCCAACAAAAAGGGGATGTGTGTATGTGCGATATCTTACCTGTTTCAGTGCTCGTTCGATCTCCACGCCCTGAGCCCAGGGAACGGCGGGATTGGCCAGGCAGTCGCCATTGTTGGCCCTCCTGGTGAAGTCGATGCGCTGTTTGTGCAAGTAGCGGAAGGCCTCCGTCATCACCTGCACGGCGTCGTACGTCAACGCTGATGTGTACTAGAGGTTGAAAACAGGAAAATATGTTGGTCACAGCGTTGTCAGAGAGGTAAGTATCATTCAGCCTAACTCTTAACGATGATGAAACATACATGAATAAACATGCAACTACAACATGCCAACTGCAGAGTGGATGGAGGAACTATAGTTGTAATGTTAAGGTTATCAGTGATTTGCAACACTGAGTGCCTGTTTTCAAAGGTACACATAATAAAATCTAGTAGTAGGGTGTCACTCGTGTCAACTGAGAGAGAACTTTAAACTGTACCAAAAGAATTGAATCATGTAAGGGTTAATCGACACCCCAATGGGATTTAAGCCTTAGTCTAATGGAATTTGTATTATTATTAGCAATGTAGTCTTAATCGTAATTCGTAATTTTATAG
Source organism: Terapon puta (assembly GCA_028564955.1). Lineage (NCBI taxonomy): Eukaryota > Metazoa > Chordata > Actinopteri > Centrarchiformes > Terapontidae > Terapon > Terapon puta. The sequence goes on from JAOXYL010000065.1 coordinate 5,580,972, forward strand.
AGGGCTTCAGAAAAAAAGTACTATAATAATCTAATTTAGCACTTTATTTATTTAATAATTGTTATTTAATTTTCTCAGGCTTATTGGTTTGAAGCATTGGTTGCCTTTTTACCCTGATAATCTCTAATATAGGTCCTGCTTATTAATAGAGGCGACTACTCCAGTTCAGTCATGGTGTCATTTGTCTCTTGCATTAATGTTTTAATCCGTTATTAATTTTGCACTCATTTGTATTACATAAATATCATTGAATGAATCGACGGCTTCAGATCATTGTCACTTGGGTGATTCTCTCTCCCTGTGTCGTGCTCTTCTGGCCATGTTGTTGCAGAGGTTAGGTTTTTTTTTTTTTTTTTGCATTGTTGCAAAGACATTCATACCTTGATAAGTAAGAAATAATAATACCTGCTGGGTTGTGGGTCTCATGCAAAAAAGTTTATCTTAAGCATACCAACAAAACAGTGTTTCAGTCATGTCACTGAGTTTTTGAAGCACAGCAAAACATTTTACTCAGGATATGGTCCAAAAATCAAAGAGCTATACGGAGGGTACGGAAGTAGCAAAGTATTAAGAAATGTGTTATCTTGGAGTGGGCGCAATTGTGAATAAAAAGTGACTAAACACCCCAAAAATCAGCAGTTTATATAAAAGATAAGTAAAAAGGAGATCAATGAAGACAACCAAGCTAAAAAGAGAGTTTTAGACCGAGCGATGGACTGGATTCACCTACTAGACAATTGAGGATGACCAATATGAGCCAGTTTGAAAATAAATGATCCTCCTCTGAAGTTGTAAACCATACACACACACGCACACACAAACACACACACCACCCCCTGCTCATTATCTTCCCTGCATTTATGCATCCTGTCCTAATTAGAGTGCATATTATATGGCTGGTGCTGGTGGTCTTTTTATTTTTTATCTGTTGTATTTATGTTCTGTGCAGTACTATGTTGTAAATGTCAGAGTGATTTTTCACCCAGACTTGAACCACTTGCAGCAGCCGGTTGTGTGGCAATAAAAAAGAACTTGAACTTTTGTGGATAGAAGGTGGGAGAATATTTCTGGCGGAGGCTGATATTTCAAATGTGATCAGTTTACGGCATCTCCGAGTTTGACGATTCAGTTCTGAGAGAGTTTGTATCATATTAGTTACATTAAAGGGCTAGTGCAGGAAAAAAATTGAATCAATACATTTCTCAATTAAATACCATACTATCCTGATTTAGATTGCATGCATATGAAATAATACTGTTTGCATGTGAAAAGCAAAGCTAATGTTTAATGGGTAAAACGTAAGAGTTTGTGTTGCAGTGTTGCAAAGACATGTTTAATAATGCAAACAGTGTGTACACGTGAGTCTAAGGTTGATGCGATGCAGATGGAGCAGGCACAATTTACTTTTCGGCTACAAAGACATTAGAGCAACCAAGGCACATTTAAGTGCTTACAGAAACACTTTAAACCAACAGTCCCACCCTGCAAACAAAGAAAATGGGGGGAAGTGTGTGTACTGTATCCTCACACGCACTCAGGCTTGTGCGCGTTTTCAAACTCACCCTTATTTTACTGTCAGCACCAGGGTACTCCTTTTCTTCTAGGGCCTCCCATCTCTGGTCAAACTTGGACACCAGAGGATCATCAAAGTCAACAATCTGAAAGCCTGACACGTTGGCACCGCCATACTGGATTTTGGACAGATCCCCATCAATAAAACCCTGGAAGCATAAAATCGAGACTGAAATCTTCCCGCTCTGGTACATGTGGAAATAGGAAGCGTATAAAGTGATGAGAAAATCTTTAAACAAAGTAGGTGGTGTGTAAACTTACCAGATTGGCTATAATGTAGTGGTAGCCTTTAACATGTCTCCCGATCGTGATGACCTGGAGACACACACATGAAAAATCAGAAGATTAAACAACCACTGGGATTAATAATCAAGTCTTGGCATAATAAAAGTCTTTGAAGTTCTTCTATACAACTTAGACTTTGCTCATACACTTTGAAAATGACTCACCACCTGACTGCAAGCTATATTTTCTGTTGTCACTATTATTTCGCAAAACTTTCATTGTAATTCCATAATAGGCCAAGAGTGTGACAACCAGAGATAAGACTATCATAAATGTAATAATAGTTATACCCAAACAATACACATCTACTATTATATTAGAATTTGTCACTATCAACCCTAACATGGCCGACAGTCCTGGCCATTATCACCAAATTTAAAAAAAAAGAGCTGTCATATACTGCTAGACAGAGATATCCAATTCCAAATCCACTTCCCTTATCAGCAGAGCAGCAGAAAAAAATAGCGGAAAATAAATATCTCAGCAATGTACCATTACAGTACCTCGCATAAATGACACACCTGTAACTAATCCCACAGCTTGACTGGCACCTCCGTATGTCAGGGGCGCTACTTGAAGCAGATTTGAATAATAATGTCTCGTATTGCCTATGTAAATGTCTTTGACATAAAGCAAGAAACTTCCACCTGAACGGATTCTGTTTTTCGCCGATAAACAGGCACCGAGGCTGTGGGCATTGATTTCAGTCAGCACTCGCTTAAACAGACGCTGGCATGCTTTAAATGCTAATCGATAAGCCTCTCTCTTGGGTAAAAGGTGGAGTAAAAATAACCTGTTTATGTGCATCTGTTTTGCCTTTAATTGCAGTTTTGTTTACAGGCTAAATGACCAATTAGTGTAATTGTCATGGCGCCTTTCTGCATCTGCTGGACTGCCGGGTCCATGTGACAACATTGTTTCTCTAACTGCTGTATCAAATGCACATATTTTGGCTTAATATCACTTTTGTCCTACAGGTGTAATTAAAGGACAACAGGGTTGTTGGAATTTCCAAAACACACTTTTTTTTCTTGTAAAACACTGCTGCTAATTTCTTAGGGATATTTACACTTCATCGTTCTTTTCTCACACAATGAGTTATTATTCTACTTTCCCCCTTTTTCTTTTTCAAATTAACTATTATGAGCGAACACAAAGAAGTCTTTATCAATTTTATGTTTTAATCGTGACCTGCAGCATATGGTGGCTAATGTTGGCAAACTTTAGATGGATGCTGCGGTGCGTTTGACTCTTCTTTTATTCTACACATTGACCAGCATTCAGCAAAAGTTAAACCATCTCACATTTTCTAATCTAAACTCATTATGAAGAATTTGAAAACATAATCAGGAGACTGTGTTGCCTGACAGTAGTGATGTATTGCAAAACTGCCAAACACAAAGTAAAAAATAATGGCCAATTCAAAGAATAAGCAACCAAATCTAAATGACACTCGCTTACACAATTGTGGTGTTACAAAATATTAGTGCATTCGCCATGAAAATGGTAGATGATAATGCTCATATTTGCCTTCACAGGGGGAAACCACAACCAGCTATATAAAATCAGTCATCATTTCGTGACTGCGTTGTCAGCAGAGTATTATAATCTAAGGAAGCAAAGCAATATCCAAACCATTTTTCTTTCCTTTTTTTATCAACTGTCCCTACAGTAAAGAGAGGATCTTAAGAAAAGACAAGACACTGGCTTACTGGAGTTTCCGTCAAACCAGCAGCCAGACTCACCCAGTGTTGACTTCTATCTTATATTGCATTTCAACAGAATCCAGAAACCACATGAATTTGAAAAGGAAAAAATGAAAAAAAAAAATCTGACCAAACCACAGCAGTCTCACTCCTGACAGCACAGCAAACCACTGTTGTGAGGGAAATATTTCTACAGCAGCAGCATCCAATACTTTTTTAACCTGAATGTCATTTCACCTAAACTGTTTGAACGTCTGCTGTCAGCAGTGAAATACTGACAGTGTAACCTACTGTTATATCAAAGAAAGACAACACAAAACCAACAACTAACTTCTCACAGTGTGACAAAGCTGTTCATATAATGTCAACATCACACCGCTTCTAAAGGTCCTCAAGGAATTTCTGCAGATTTAGGGCAAGAAATTTTATTCATCATGTTGTGGGTAAAAAAAAATAGAGATAACAATAAAAAACTAATCAAAATTGTGACATCTGGTGAGGCAATAACACAAAGCAAGACCACAATTTTCTGTGCTGGTCTCACAAACGAACCGTCACCGGCCTGCAGTACGTCCCGCTCTGTCAGCGGCTCAGAGCGACGTGAAGGATTAAAGCTCTGCACTCTACCTGCTCCATGATGTCTTTTACTTTGTCCTGTTCGCAGTCCAGGATCACCCTCCTCTCCTTCTTGTTCTCCAGGTCTTGGAACAGCGAGCGGTAGGCCTCGTCCTTCCTCTCGTCTTTCAGGTTCCCGACGTTGATGGCCGTCACCTGCCACTTCCTCTCTGCCGCCGTGTCCAGAACCACCTGCAGCGTCGTCAGGCCTGAGGACGGAAATACAGGGGAAATTTAAATATTACCCATCTTTCTGCCTGACTGATTCATCCAATGCCATCCTTTGGTACTGACAACTTTTTGAGAACTGTTGACAAATGGGACAGATCCGTTATTTGGGGGTAAAGGAGACACCGTGCACAGTGTTTCTGCACAGCATCTGTGTCTCTTTTGGCTTTTATACACTTGAATATTCATTTCACTGAACTCTCAGACAGGATCTGGGGAAATTGCTGTTTGTACACAATTTTACATGAGCTTATTATATAGGGCACAGTTACTTACAAGCCTTAGAAGGGGCCACAAAGTAGGGGAGTCATGGAAACACAGTGAAAATGGCTGTGGTAGAGGAAGAAAAAATATGAAAATGACCTCAAAATGAACCCAAAACAAATTATCTGGCAGACAGGACTGATTCAAAACCACGGGTGGACTTTTTTTTTTCCAGATTGGCTGTATTCACTGTCTGCTTATTCAAACCCAGTGGAGGTTTTACAGAGACTTATATAAAGAGCTCATCAAGATGAGTCACAGGTGCTCTGGCATGAACCCGACCAACATGTGGGAGGAAAGTGGGTCTAACAATACACTTGACTGCATCGACAGCAAAAGTTTTATATTGCTGACTTATGACTGCTTTTTTTTTTTTCCCAACGCGAGCTTTTGTGTGTTTTTCCTCCCAGTTTTCAAAACAGTTTAATTACTGAGGTCCATTTACACGCTTGTTCTGAGATTTTCACCTCATCAGACACACACCTGAACTTAGTTTGTTATTGCAGAGCTGGTTATTTTCATTATTACTCATTACTGTGAAGACTTTTGAGAGTTTATAAAGCCAAGAGTGAACTTTCAGGTTCAGTGTTTAAACCAATAGGAAGCAGAAATCCTCAAGTGCTTATCTGCCTGTTTGAACGTCTACCGCTTATTGAAAACTTGACCAAAGTCACCCTGCTGATAGTCATACGACACGGTTGAGAGCTGCAGAACAAACAAGTAGACAGACCTTGAATGGAGATCGTCTCGGCGACTGTTGTTTCCAAGGTCAAGATTGAACTGTCAGGCTCAGTTTAATCATTGTCAGTTCCCTTTTCCTCACTGTTCCCTTTGCCTTTAGGTGTCGACAACCGTGTATCATCCCTCACCCATCCCTCAATGGCCTCACACCAGTGACAATGAATAAAAGGCTCTTTGGAGAAGTCAGTGCAAATTAAACAATCGTTGCATCAATACAGTCCGACTCATTTTATCCTGCACCTCGGTTAAACAAAATAACGCAGTGCTGAGTAATTGGAGTAACTCGATCAAATGCAGCAGCTGTCCATCAGTCTGAAGTGTAGCCCGTTAAAGGCAGAGACTACAGTCTCCATTTGAACTTATATTCCTATCACCCTCTCTATCTAGTTTCACAGCCGAATCGCTGCCGATATTGATCCCAGCTCTGCAGAGGGCAGTTGGAGAGCGGTTTGATAAAAGGGTCGAGTGTTTCATTTCGCCTCGCCACGGTGAGGTGAATTACAGATGTAATCAATTTCATGCGACACGGCGGTGGTTTTTATGATGGTGCGGAGGAAAATGGAGGCTTGCAGTTTTATCTGAATGAACTATACATCATAATTACAGTAAGGTCATTATAGCGTGGTTAAATTTGACTGTTTCATCAATGCTTATTAAATGAGGCAATTAAAAAGAGTGATTTACAGTGAAGATATAGCAAGGACAAAAGCTAAATGTTCGAATGAGTGTTGATTCTGCATTTATCTTGACTAAGGTTAAAATTATCATTTTAGATGATTCGTTTCTTTGAACTGTTTCTGGGGGTGGGTCTGTCCTTGTATCAGGTATGTAAGTGTGCCTCCATATGTGGTCTAAACATCATTATAAAGTTATTACCGGATTATACTAGGTAGGTTTTATATGTTTAATGGTATTTACAATATTTTTAGAAAAGGCCCTGTTGTCTCATGTCTTCATGTTCTTGTGGGCACTGTTTTTGTATTATGCATTATGTTTTGATAACCCCCTTTCCTCTCCATAAACTGCACAGAAAATGTTCATTTCCTCATTAAATCTGCATAACTAGACATCTAAAACAATAGTTCTGGTTAACAGATTAACAAGTGCAACATTTTTTTTTCAGTTAAGTCTTACTGGTGAAATGGACCATGAGTGAAAATAGCCACAGGCGAAAAAGAAAAAAAAAGTGGTTTGATAAGCAGCAGATGTGGAGGGATCCACTGACCACCAGGTGCTAACTGCCCTGGCAACCGCAGGCCTCCAGAAGTCCTTTTCCTGACAGCCTCCAACTCTGAACTTGCCTCTGTCATTCATGACTGTAGTTTCCTCTTTTAGCTGAGGCTAACCATTTCCTCTAAACGTACAAAGTAAGCTTGCAAACAATTAAACCCCCAAAGTGTTGAAGTAATTCATGGGATTAGTGGCTACAAAAGGCGATCAGATTGTCAGTAACGCATTTCTGCCTATGATATGTAAATTGTAGAGAGACTAGAGTGGACTGATGTGTTATCAGTTTAATATCCAAGAGTTTCAAGTGTTATCCACAGAATTAGCCATGATTTGATTTGGCTTTCTTTCCTCTCTAGATATTATGTACTTATTGTATCTGTACAATTAACCTTGCGATAACTGTATAATAAAAAAAAAAACATCTTTTGCTGTTCTAAATCCAGCATGCAAGCTGAGACTTGGCTCCACTGATTTCCTCCGCAGTTCACAGACTGCCATATGATGCATATTCCCCTTGGATAAAAATGGCTTATTATCACTTCTGTTTACAATGAGACATATGTTGTGTCTTGGCTTGGAGCCAATAATATGCCATTCCTTCAAACTAAATTCCCTTGGATTTAAAAGGTCAGGGAGGGGATGCGGAGACATGAACTAGTGTGAGAAGCAGCCTCTTCTTATTCAACAGTTTGATAAAGGTAATCGCAACTGTGAAGGAAAAGAGTAAACCATGACTTCGTTTTGCCTAGCACGAAGATTATTTCCTCTCTTTTGGTGAGTGCACATGCAGCCAGCCTTGAGTGTAACAGCTTAACTTCATGCTCATTGATCAAGAACATCTCAGTGAGTTGATGTATGTGAATGTAAGAGAATATGCATAATATGATGCAAAACTATTCAAATGAGGCAAAGGGGGGCTTATAAATAATGCATAGAGGAAAACAGTTCAATACCTACAATCACAGATACATATTAGCTATAATCTCTTTGCTTCGAGCTATTGTCTCCTCGCTCATCTATGGTGGTAAAGGTCCAACATCCGTCACCCTGGTATACCTGTCCACTCTCTGGATATAGATATAAACTGAAGGACCACTTTCATCTATTGGTAAGGAGTTACAGGCTCCAGTTGAAAGATATAATTGTGTCATTGCCTGCAGTGTTGCCATTAGAGGAGGAACTTGGCGAAAAATGGTGATTTCCTCATGAATAAGAAGTACTCACTCTCACATGGACATGACTTGAGTTTCAATCTATTAAAATGCATTTAAACAGGTCCAAAATTCAATTAAAGCATATAAATGGATACATACGGTGTCAACAAACTAAGAAAACCAGAAAAGCCGCTATACAGTTTTTTATTTTATTTTATTGTTTAATTAATGAGAGTAAAATGCTATCATGACTACATACAACGCTGTTGCCAAAATATGTTGATATTGGCCAATGTGCCATCATCCTTTATGTTAATACTGTGAACCTTTCAGCAAACAATCCTCATTCATGCGTCTACCGCCTCATGAATTTTCGACAAGACCAGTTTAAACACTCCTTTTTAGCTTTGTTTGGCTTTTCACTAACTCCTAAGGGATACACATTTGTCTTCTTAGCTGCTAAACGCTCCACTGTGTTCACCAGCTCGGGCCAAGCTCTAACAGGAGCCATAACCACCGGTTGCAGCTGTAGGCAAGGTTGAAATAACGCTGGGCCTGGACGGAAATTGCTAAAGTCACACACAGCACAGCAACGAAAGGGCTATAAGTGGGGCAAAAGGTTTGCTTTCCCACATGCTCACAGTTAATGGCTATGGCTGCAGTTGGAGATGGGCTTCCCTCAAAAATCTCATAAGAGCTCAGAGGAACTTGACGTCACATGAGTTCCTCACTGCTGGCAACCCCTTTCACATATACTTCTCAATATTTGATCAACCGTTAAGTTAAAAACGGTGATTATAAGACTCAAGCCTCACAGGCAACTCAACACTTAAAAATTAGAGAAGGCAGAGGCGATGGTTAAAAGGCAGTCTCTCCCTCAGCACTTAAAGGAAACACTGATTCTGCTCTGGCTCTGAACGTTGACATCAGACGTAAATTATGAGAATCAAACTAAATTCCTAAGTGTGCGACTGGTGACAAAAGACCCAGGTTGTGGAAAAACAAAAACACGTTCCCATTCATTCTTCGTTCATCTCCCGTTAATCCAAGCGGCATTGCTGAAATACCAAACATTTGGTGAGAGAATGCATTTCTGCGAGTCTGAGTGAGAACAAATCTGCGCTCAGCGAGCCGAAGAAATGCAAAAAAGGCCCGCTCAGAGTGCCTCTCCGCCCACATACGTACATCCATTATCTAAACTGACTTGCTGACAACAGCTGACAATGGTGGCGTTGGTTCATCCATTAGTCTCAATGTGCTAATAGAATTCATCATAACCAGTGGCAACTCTATCGCCGCCTCTCTCTGAGCTCCCCCTTTGACTGAGAAACACCCACCCACATCCTTGCATCATTTACTAACCTGCTCAGTCACTTACAATCTCTCTCGCTCCCTCTCTCTCTCCCTCTCTTGCTCACTCGCTCGCTCGCTCCCTCTGTCTCTCTCCACACTTCGGTTGCCATGGGAATGAGAGGATCACACTGACCTAATTAGACAGCCATGCAATGATGAAATATGCACAACAGGCCCTTTAGTGCCATCGCGGACGTACAGTAGAGACGGTGGGTCAGGGCTAGCGTTCACTAGGACAATCCAAAGCAGCTGGTCGAAACCTGCCCTCTGATTTTTTTTTTTGGGGTGGAGGGTAGTGGTGGGCAGGATTTGAGCCCACTGTCAGTCAGAGCAAAGCTGCCTGGGAAGATTAGCAGTGGATTGTGGGAGAAGAGGAAGAGGAGCATGTGGTAAGGAATGACGTGGAGGGCACAGCATAAAGGAGATGCTGTAGATAGATCAATTGAAGACAGAGCATGTGAGTATGGAGGGGTGGGTGATACAGTGGATGAGTTTAAGTGATGGTAAATGATAGAAAGGTAAAGTGATGAGCAGTAATGCATTAAATCCCTCCTAAGCCACTGGCACGACACTCTGTTCAGCCTAAACACAGATGCATAGAAAGTAGTGATCCCACTTCTCTGAGTAGACCCACTTCCTATTACTTTAAGCCACTCATTCCCTTATTTAAATGTTCTGGTAAGCCATCGTTGGGCATTCATCAAGTATCATTCAGCGCCCTCAAAGTGCTTTTTGAAAGTGATCCCGAAACGCCTCTTTTTAGTCTGAAAATAAAAATAATGAAAGATTTCCATTCTATAATAGGAAGTAATAAAGGGGCTTAAAAATGTAACCTGAAAGCTGAGCATCCCTGTAAGACAGGAAGAAAAAAAAAAGAAAAGACTTGATAGTGTTATTCCACTGAAAATGGATACCATTGAGGTCTTAATTCTATTCTTTCATTGCAATAACGGTATTAAAATAGAATGAAACTCTATCTGTGGAAAAGATTTTTCCTTTTCAGTGCTGGATGGTCTCTCTGTGTTGCAGGAGGCTGCATTGTTCTCTGAGGGTACAAGTCGCAGAATCATAATTAGCAGACGACGCAATGAAATGAGTTACATGACACAGCAAAGCCAGATAACGCACAAGCAGCTGTTGTGTGTTATTTAACCTTTCTGCCATTATCTGGCTTTACACTTTGCACATTGCTGTCTTTCCCTCAGTTGCATGCCATTTCAAAGGAATATGTGCGATGCTCAGACAGTAGATGTGAGTTTTAAGGCATGATAAAAACATGTTTTGAACCTTTCAGACTGTGAAGAAAAACGTCTGCTAGAAAACTTTTAATTTCAAGACTTATATCAGGGTCGGACAGAAAAGACATCACTGATGAAAGGGATCAAAGGATAGAGACAGAATAGATTTGAATATGAAGTAAGTCTGGATATTAGACTTTGAGGGTGGATAATTTTTCATCTATGACTCCCTTGCATGAAATCAGACCAAGATCTTATCCGAGATCGCAATTACAGGTGCAGAGGCCTGGAGACAGTTTTACTTCTGACTGCAACATTTTCACATATTTTGTAAGAAACTCTTTTTTTTTATCAAGGACACCATTATTCCTCCATTAATGACTTTTGTTTATTTTGAAGCAGCTTTTCATTGCGTGTTGATTTTGCTGGTCCCTGTGGATAAAGCCGTTTATGTTTCACTTAACATTAGGTCATACTCCCCGCTGCATCAAGGCTATTTCCCCATGCATCTCCAGATCTTTAATCAACTAGAATTCAGCTAAGCAAGTCCCAGTTCCACTGTGGAAAAGTCTGACACGTTGGCAGGCATTAAGAATCACTATTAGATTCTAAATAAACTTGAGACTGTTTCATAACCAGTTAAAAACTCCATAGAGTACTTTTAAATATGCAGGCTTTCAGCATGCATGGGGAAGGATTCATAATCTACCAGCAGTTTTTTCTATATATATATTGAGTATTTGGCACAATTTGTCATAGCCCCTTAGAAAATATTATTTGTAATGATGCCAAACCTGTTTTTGAAATATAAATTTAAAAATGCATTAAAGCCGTCCCACATTTATATCATCTGAACTAAAAATCTGATATCTGTTGCTTCTACTGAGTGAAAATCCCAAATCACTTAAATTCCAAGTAAACATTTGCACAGGAGACCAATGAGAGTTCCGCTTTTCAATACATAACTCTTTAGTAAGAGTCACTCCATCAGAAGAAGCCCAGCTCACTTCCAGTTGAAGGGTTTAGAAGTCATGTTTGTGGGAGTAATTACATGTAGAACTGTATTTTCCTCTTGTGTCTACCACTGAAATGGGCTCACAGTTTTTAGCTGTGAAGCCAGGTGCACCTTTTTTTAGTACTTGGTGTTCATATCACAAGCACATAATGCAAACAAATCACACCTCTATGGAGAACGAGTGCGGAAGTTCACATCTGCAGGGCACATCACCTCTAGTGTATGTCAAAGAGGACTCTGGCTGCCTCCCCTCCCTTTGAAATTACATAAAACAGACTCTCAAACACAGCAGGCGCTGTGGTTGATTGCATGTGACAAGCTGTTTGTCAGGAACCAGGGTGCCCTTTACCCAGATTCACCTGTGTTATAATCATGGTGCGTGTTTCGTGTATAATGGTGGTGGCTGTGTTGAAAGAAGCAGCGTGACGACAATATTTGGATTGTACGAAGTAAAAAATTGCTTCCCGCTTTTTTAAAAGTCATGCAATTATATTAGTCGATGCCATGTTAAAATGATGACGGTAGAAAACATTGCCTTCTCTAAAAATGTAGCTGTTGGTTCTTAAGTGTGATTACACTCTGTCACAATCTCTCAGACTCATGTCCAACAGCTGCAGCACTTTCTTTTTAAAAAAAAATAAGGTAATTTCGCAACATCGACACTGGTAGCAACTTTTGAGGGATCAGGATCAGACGCCTCCTAAAGAGACAAAACGGTGTCTGTGTCTTACCTCGGTCGCTGTCGTACAGGTAGGCGAACTTGTCCCACTTGTAGTACTCGATGAGGCTGAGGAGGGGCCCCTTGATATCTGGTCTCATCTGGATGATGAACTGCTGATTCCCATCCAGGGGGAAGCTGGGCGTTATGAAGGAGACGTGGAGCGTGCCGCAGAAGGACGTGATGGTGTTGACAGACTTCTTGTCGTAGAATCCGAAAATGGCGTACACTCCTCTTGAGAACTGTGAACAGACTGAAGCAGAAGAAAGGGGTTTGTTAAATTTTGTTGCAAATCCC
>JAOXYL010000065.1:5633862-5658462 GCA_028564955.1 Terapon puta
AGATGGCAGACAGTAATTGACCGCCCCAGAGTTATCTGAATAGCAAAATGTAATAGGCAGATGAATCACCAGCTAGTCACTAAACGTTTGGCTGTCTACAGTTTGGGGGTGACAGATTAGTGTCCAGTGCTTTTTTAAGGGCCTTTATACTGAAAACAGCTGCATGCTGCAAGGAAAACACTAAGGGAGAGTGAAAGGAAACAATAAAGTTGTGGCTGGCAGCAAAACCATGAGCAGTGACTCACTAGAAAGTTTTTTTTAGATGTTTTGGGACACGGCTTACTGATGTTTTCGATGACATCTGCTGTTTTGTTTGGTGACTTATAAGAAACATTCAGAGCCACAGAATGAAATGGTGAACAGCAGAAATGTGATGAGAGGGATGTGCTGTAATAAGATGAGGAAACGTATGAGGTGATGATCTCATGTCAGCCTGTCCTCCATTTTGGACCAAAAAAAAGTGAATGAACAGAGAATTTGTCCCTGTTACATCATGCAGAGCTCTGTTAAAGCTCAGAATAACTGTGATTAGACCCGGCACTGTATGCAAGAGGGACAGGGGAGATCTCTCTTCTGTATTTTTCCTTATGATTTATTCAGCGTGTTAAGAAAAATGCAACATAAATGAAGCAGTACCAGTGCTGAACCATTCTCGCGTCCCCTGAGGACTCAGGCTAATGGTCTAGTTATCTAGCAGGGCCTTCAACAGGCGAGACACCGAGTGCTTCTCTGGTTTGGAGAAACAGCGGTGCTCCTCGTGCGCCTCAGCACACCCTTTCATTAATTGGGTTAATCGGGATCAGGTGTGCCTCGTTGGCCAGCTGAGCTTCTCCTGGTTCCTGAAAAACCCTCATTGCCCACACTGATTAACATTCAGATTTACCAGAAAGATGAGAGGCCGCACTTGTTTCAGTCTATTAGCTGATCTGTGAACGTGCATATTTTAAACATGAAGAGTCCAAATTTAGTGTTTTGGGTGTGGAAACCAGTGATTGTGGTTAAACAGGTGCAGTGCAACAGGAAAAGTGGACTGAAAACTGAATCTGCTGTGAAGTATTTTAGATATTTAGGTGAACTGATTGAGATCAAACCTATTAGCCTTTAAGCTTTTAGCCCATCTTACTGACTTAAACCAATGGCTTAAAACTAATAACTTTTACATGGACCAACCCGAAAAAATGCACTTATTGTGCATGAGCATGGGCTAAAATCCCCATGTATTTAGGTCTACACTATCTAAGCGCTACTTAAAAGCACTAACTTATCTGAAGCACCCCTACAGTGGGTCCCATCTGTCAATTACAGCTGTGCTCAGTGATTTGTCACATGTGGAACAACACTGGCCATGGCACCATGCTTGATAAATAAAGTCCTTCATGATGTCAGGGTGATTGATGATGCCCTGATAAAGATGATTGGGGCCATAGTGTCAGTGATCCCTAAAAAAAACCTACAGAGGGGTTTTTATTTAATCAACAACCATCTTTTTCCCATGGCTTTTTGGGACAGATTTTCATCTAAAGTCCAGCCGTGCGCTCAAACCTGGCCGAACAGCACCAGGAATATTTACCGACCACGTGCATTCGTAAACGCCGGTGGAAAATCAAATATTGAACCGGGATTGATCAAATAATCCGTACCCAAAGGCACCCTGGCGGCACTCGCGTCGGGGTTGATCCAGAAGGACAGCCAGGAGAGGACGACGATGAGCAGCGTGGGGGCGTAAACACCCATCATGTAGAAGCCGACCTGTCGCCTTAGGGTGAAGATGACCTCCACACAAGTGTAGTACCCTGAGTGAGGAAGCAGAAGACGGGCAAATATATGATTAAATACCTTCAGTGCGACACGTAATTTACCTTAAATGTAAAAAATGAGAGGCAGACCACATAACAAACCGAAGGATAACTGTGCTCCGATTTAGAGGCTGCTTCTTTTAAAGGACACAACCCTCGAGGGTGAAGGAGACTGTCTAGTCTTACAGAGACCAAAACCAATGATTCATGTTGTGTTTGCGCGGCGTTGGCAGAATAAGAGGACCAGATAAAATTGTCTGTTATTGTTTATGCATTGTTGCAAGAAGGTTACCCCCACTGCTACTCTTGGATTTTGCAGTTCTCTTCATCAAGTGGGAGACTTTGTCACCGTTGGGGAATTCACAAGAACTAAAAGTGGACTGTGATTACTGTCTGAATGATGTGACGTCAACACAGCATCACACCGTCTTTGTCGATTCAAACATGTTTGTGCGAACCTTTGAGGATCCGGCCCCCCCGAGCTGTAACGGAGCAGGTGAGAGAAATGGCCCTGCACCAACTCGGCCTATTAAATTTGCGTCAGGCTTTTAGAGGAGAGCCGGGAGCCAGGTTAAGTCGTGTATCTGATCTGCCTCCCGTTGCCCAAGCACAAAAGCAAAGCACAGCTGGGTGCACCATTAGTAACAGAGGAGGCGAAAGAGAAGAGAAAGGGGGGAAAAAAAAAAGGTCAATGGGCGTAAGGACTTTAACATCATTTCAGCTAACTCTGTTAAAGCTGAGGCCTGTTGGAGCACTCAGGGCAGCACCCCCGCGAGCGCTGCAGTAATTATGCAGAACACCTGGACTTGTCCTCTGTCCAAACAGCAAGTCCCGATTTTGAGTGGATGTAAATACGACCCTGTTTACAGGATGTTATCACAAATACAGCATAAATGTTTGTTCACAAATGATCGATTTTAAGCGATCCATCTCTCCTGGAACGGCACGGTCATTAAATGAGCACGGAATAAGCATCCATGCACTTCAGACCTCCTGCGGCAGTGTTTTGTTTCTGCTCTTTGAGGCTGGTCGGTCGGTCGGTCCAATGGGATGGTAGAGTGGATGGGCTGAAGTAATATTTAACTAGCCCGGGGATTTCAGGGTGAGCTTTAAACAGCATATAAGGGCTGCCTGTGTCGCAGAGCAGGCTCGAACCAGTCGTACACAGAGGTGATCTTTGTGTCTGGCCAGGTTGCCATGGGAACTCGTTAAAAGGCTGACTCATTGCCAGCAGTGTGCCTCCCAAGTGCGAGAGCACTGAGGTCATACCAGCTCTGTTGGCTGATAGAGATTTTCCATTTTATTGCGAATGTCGTTTTGTACGCACGTTGGTCTGAGGTATTATTTTGTAGAATTTAGTGTGTCATGTCTCACATCAGTCTGACTAAGCCATATTTATTAGCAACCCACACCTCGTACACTGGAAATATACATGTAGCTGCAAAAATTTGGGGAAATTTCATGATGCAAATTCAATTGCCTGTATCAAAAGTGACCTGTGCTTCCTGAGAATTCAACAACAAAACACTAGAGAAGACACTAAAGGGTTGAGAAAACAGGACAGTACATTGGACTTCAGCTACTGTACAGCGACGGTGATGGTAACCAAGATACAAACAGATGTACAGCAGGAGGCAAAGAAGAACATGAATGCAGGGATATGCATAATTCAGTCATTAAAAATAGGGCTTTGCAAGTGTTTTATGAGCAATGAAAAATATTCAGCACCTTAAAAAGATACTTAATGATACATAACCAAATATATTTGGGCGAATTTTTTTTTGTAGATGTAGATGTTTTCATGTTTTTACGGAAACATGAGTTAAATCCTATTTTCAAAATAACTTCTAACTCAATACAACTCTGATATGGAGCTCTCTCAAAGCAAACACCTGAACTAGTCCAACAGAGGTGTAACTAATCACATTATCAAATACATCTTTCCATTCAGTTCCACTAAAGCCGGGACTCTGCTGTGCATGTCGGCTCACCTGAATTGGACAGAAATGGTAATAAACTAATAAACGGTATCAGCTTCACCTGTGGTTTTCCTGATGTGACAAGTCAAAAAGTCGTCCACAATAAAGATCTGAGCCTTCAGGAAATTGTTAAGTACTGGTGTTTTTGTTCTCGAAATTACCGCTCACTTGGACAGGAGAAGGGAGAAACATGTATGGAACGACTGGAGAAAGCTTCAATACCTTTGACTAATTCTCTGGATCGAGAGATTACCAAGGTGCTAAAGATGATTTTACTTGAATAAACGAAAGGAGGATGTTTGAGGTTTAATAACCTTTTTGGTATTTACCAGAAAGATGTTCACTCAGCATCACCTCAGATAAGAGGATGAAACTGAAGCTTGGATCTGGTCTGCTAAGATTTCATCTCTCGATCAACAGCACCAAACTGCTTTTACCCTTTGTACAATGTCCGCAGCCAGAAGGACAACGACCAACAACAACACAACTCAAAGAGTCCAAATAGTAATTTACGTACAGTAAATCCAAGATAAGCAATAACTGTGTCCTAAGACACCTTGGTTTGGAAATGTTATGACATATTAAATAAAATCACTGGACTGGAGCAAATACAAGAACTTCTTGGCCAAATTATTCATAATAAGGGGAGGCAGCAGACATACACATACTTTTTGGGGTTAAATTTGAGGACAGCATCACTTTGAGCCTACCGAGAACAAAATATCTTCGTCTCAGAGAGAATAATTCATGACTGCATGAAAGGAAAATGATGAACAGCACTGAAGTCAAAACTTAAAAACATTGTGGTTGATGGAAATGCTGGTGGAAAAAAAAGTACGTTTAGTTCTTCAGAATATTTCACTCTGCTGTAAATATGTAAATAAATTTGATTCATGACCAGGGCGGTACCTGTTCCTGCATAGAATTTGGTGCAGTTCCCATAGTCGATATCTTCCTGTCTGATATCAAACTGTGGCAGAGCGATGGCGTCCATTTGCACCGGGTCTCCTGTCTGCCACATGAACTGCAGGTCGTCCGTGGTGTAGCCAACTGGGTGAAAAAGGTACAAAGGTAGACAAACGGTGAAATAATCCTACACACAAATACAGATACACACTGTTGAAACCGCATGTGTGCACACAAGAGCTTATATATGTATTCTGTACTGCATATGACCACAATATCTGATTACATGTTACACAGAAGTACACTCTCAAACAGAAATATGAAGTCAGAAGACAGAACTATAATATGAGATCTATGAACTACTAGCAGAGATCTATGAGTCTCCACAGTCGGTTTGGCATTAGCGTGAAATAGCTTGACATTATTTTGCTTATTTAGGTCTAAACTGCTTTGTAAACAAGACGCAATAAAAACTGTCGAGCTCAATTAGCTTTAAAACTTTCACAACAGCCTTAAAATATGATGATTTATTCCACTTCTGTGTTCGCCACTGAAATTGGCTCCTAAACACAAGCAAAAAGCTTTCATTTACCCCAAAACAACTATTTAAAAAAAAAAAAAAAAACCCTGCTCCCAGCTCATAAATACTGTATCTCACAAATACCAACAAGCAGATGTGTTAAAGTCCAACTGAAAAACTGAAAGATACAGTCAAAGTGTTTGTTTTTTTTATGTATTATCAATGGATTTGGCTTATTAAGAGGCAGAAAAAAGGTCTCTGACGCCACAGCTGACACGTCACAGGCAAACAGTGTGTTGTTAGTGGTGAAAGAGGCCACACCAGTATCTAAATGGACAGCTGGAACGGACATTAAACGCGCTGTTTAATGCACTGCAGCCGAGCAGCTAATCACTGCAAACTGTTGTTAGCTGTGCACTTTTCACCTGTGAATGTTTGTTCGGTCGCTAAATCGAGAAACTGATTCAAGATGCAGGACAAGATGTGCTGCGGCTCTCACGTAAAGTCTAATTTCTTCCCCGCTTCCTCTTTTGGGGCTCTGATTTCTTTTTTTTTTTTTTTTTCTCAAAGGGGAGTGATTTACAAAGCACATGTGTAGGCTGAAGCAGACAAAGAAAGGAAAAAAAAAACAATCTAATTTCAGTTGGACTTCAGCTGATGAGGTGGGTTAAGAGGATATTATTTCAGGAACACTCACAGCTTTCGAGTTGCATTTTACACCTCTGCGTGTCCATTGGGAACAATGTCAGATCCAGCGGACAAGAAAGGGTGACGGACAACCTGGAGGAGCATGAAGAAAATTCGTTTTTTCGTTTTCATTACACCCTGCTTTTGTTACCCTCTTACATCCACTTAAAGTCACTCTGAAGCCCTGTTTGCATGACACTAGTATTGCCTTTAGATCTCAGAGGATTTAAGGGTTTACCCCCGTGTCTCGTTTTTGAGAGGTGCATTTTCCCGAGATAAACAAAATATGTTACACTCAAAATTGCAGACAAATTCTCAGGGATTATCTCTGGAGACGACTGAAATCAAACACTGAGGAATGTAGCTGTTGCCGAAGCAAGTTTACATTGAGATAAGATTTTCAATGTTTTTTTTAAACCAAATGCTGTGCGTGTCAACAGTCTCATTATCTTTCTAAATGTCACTCTTGCAGCCTGCAGCCTCAATAATCCTTGACCCAGAAAGCAAAAATAAAGAAAACCAAGAGCATCTTTGCTAATAAGGAACTGATTGAGATGCACAGAGGGCTAAAATTGCAGATTAGAAGAGCATTAAAAACACTAATGATCAATTATTACATGATCATATGAGGGTGTCCTGGCAATCCAAGGCAGCTTGCCTTTAATTATATTTATCATGCATTTGTTTAGTTTTGTTCACACACATCTTTAAAAATACATTAGGCAAACTTTGCACAATGAGAAGCTTTAATTTTTCTTACTGCTAAGTTTATCTCATTCAAACTTATCACATTTCTCATCTGCAATGTGGGCCACAATTCAAAGTTCTGAAATTGTGCAAACTTTATGGCTCTAAATGTGATAAATATCTAAAAACCAGGACGTTTATTCAAGACAAAATGTAATGTCACTAAAGATCACACACCAAAATGTACAAAGGAGATGAACTTTTGAATTGGTTGAGACCTCTCAATACGAAACAGTATATATATATATATATACATATATATATATATATATATATATATATATAGCATGATTTGGGTCACTGAAAGGTATACAGTGAAAGTAAAAACTATTTTGCAAAGTTTCGAGAAGATGATTTGTGCCGTTTTTATTATTATTTTTTTTAATAAAGCTTGTACTGTGTGGAGGATTTTTAAATAACAGCAAACACTGTCAAGGTGATGTGACATTTTCCTGCAACAATTATACATAATCATAAACAACAATTGGAGCACATTTGATTTGGCTTTTAATTGACTTTGTGACATTTAAATATTGCAAACACTCCATAAAAGCTGGAAAATAGTTTTAGCTCTGCAAGATTAAACATTGCCTGCAATTTGCCAATCACATTTTAAAAATAATTTTTAAAAAAAATCATTTAAATCCATTACCTCATACTGATGAGGACGTCCCCGTTACGGAAAATGAAGAGGAGAATGTTCTCCTGCGTGACGTCGTGAAAGTTGGCGCTCTTCTCGTTGGCGAAGAACAGGTCAGGCTTCCAGAGACACTTGAACATCTTGGGGTCGACAGTGAGGGAATCGGACTTGAAGTCCTGCGGCAGCTTCAGCCTGGGGTCGTTCCAGCGCTGCCGCAAGAAGATGTTGACCCTGTAATCCTGTTGGGTGCAGACGAGCACAAAATATGATCAGCATCTGTATTTACCGGTATCACGTCAGTGCTATTGGACACATGTTGGCTGGTCTGAAATGGATGATGACCGCAAGAGAGACTTATTATGAAATTTGGTTAATACTCATTTTATATTCACATTTTCAACAAGGTTTTAAGAAGAAAGGAGCCCAGACGGATGCGCAAAATGTCCACTTTTTCTTTTCATGAGCCTTCTCAAAAAGTAGAAATTGGGTAATAAAAGCATTTCTATCCCTCAAAAAGATGTTTTAGACACAATCGACATTTTTCAGTTTCACCTTTCCTACACTGCTTTATTGTAAATGTTCCGCCTCATATGCAGGTGACATTTTCTACTCACTGTTTTTTTCACTTATTGACAGCAGCAGCATTTTCTCACGGCAAACATTTCAGCATCCCCTTTAACGCGCCGAGTGACGTTTCACAGCTGCAGCAGACGCACTCGTGACATCTACTTTTAAAGCTGTCAACCTCCAGAAAGCTTCGCAGTGCAGGGGTCAAATGTTATCATTACAGCAACATGTGATACAGAAAATACCTCATTAGAGAGCTTATTAGGGAAACTTCCACATTCTTACTGGTGGGAAAGTATCGCTCTTTGGGATGTGGGTTTTTTTTTTTTTTTTGAGGACGCTTTGATGGCGTGCCTCAAGCTGTTCTGGGACCAGGTGTTAGGTGGGACTATCAATGCCGCGTGCGAAGACGGATGACTTGTCAAATAAAGCCGCCAAAATACCAGCTGCGTGTGGGTGTGTATGTGTGCTACTGGATAAGAAATTAACTTCCACCTTCTATCCAGTCTTTGTTTCCAATTTTTATAATGCTGGCTGCCTATTTTTTTTTCAATCTTTTTGATGCAGTGGGTTTATGTAGAGTCTGCTAAAAGCCAACATTTGTCATTGCTTCATGCGCTCAGGTGTTCTCAGAATTATTATTTTTCTCTCTTGTAGACTGAAAAAAATGCAGGAGTGGATTGGAGGCTTTGATGAAATCAGCATCAGAGCCCATAATAATGGACCATGACACTGCTCAAATGTGAATATTTAAGAAACCATCACCTGTATGAAAAGGTGAAGGCAGGTACTTAAAGATTAATTACAAAATACAGTATTGTTTTTGTTTTCTAGAGTCTAAATCAAGTCAGTAAATGCAAAGAAATCTCATCCTTTCAAACCATACAGATATTCAACCTTGGTCCACTTCAGTAATTTGTGACATATGTTTAACTGTTTCTCTCTGGTTGAGTCTGACCCACTGGCCCAGGTGAATGACTCGAATAATATATAATATAATATATATTCACAGTCGTGTGGACCTGTAGGTTCACATTGTTAGCAGTTTGTTAGTAGTTCTAAAGAGTTTGTTGTTTGGGAACATTACATTCTAGTTTTACACGTCTCTTTTCCAGGCCTACAGGCCCAAATTTGGCCACTGTGGCAGAAATCACCAATCTCTCTCTGGTGGTTGTCTTTAAACATAGTAATCCTCTCCCTTACTTCATCGTGTTCAGCCTCCTGTGAGACACAACAAGCTCCCTGCATTGGATCCTCTCTCTGGAAACATGTTGAACTTCACTTTAAGTTAACTGCATCTCCACAAGCTCAACCTTTGCAATTCTGCAATGTCTTAGTCTTTTTTTTTTTTTTTTTGGTCTGTCAGGTTGTCTTTTGCCTGGAGGAGTCTCTGAGCAGCCTCCACTCACGACACGCGGCCCAGTCATCGCTGTCGCCACAGGTCCTCAATTTGCTGCCGATATTTTGGATTTTTAGGCTTATTTTTCTGACACAACATGAGCAACGTGTTTGTTGATGTGTTTGCTTTCGTTAAGCCAGACTGAGTGAGCAGAGCAGATTTTTGCAGTAATTCTTTTTTTCTTAGTTTTCTCTCACTTTTTTATATATATATGTATGTTAACTGGGTTGCTGGCAAAACATATTCCTACTGCATGGAAACTATTTTAGTTCCTGCCAGGTTTGGCTGTGAGAGACTGACCTACATGTGGTTTTATATCGCATCTGTTCTTCATGAACGTACTTTTTTTTTTTTTTGTATCAGCACTATGGTGCATTTAGTATCCTGGCACATGCTGGACGTACACATGAACACAAGCAGAGTAAGAAGTGAGACCTTTCTCCCCTCTGCTAAGCAAAACCAGTTTCTACTAACAAATGCACTTAATTGACACATTCAAGTCATCTATGTTTATATCAAAATAAATTCTGATTGTAGGTGCAGCCTTTTGACTTTCAGGAGCATGTGTTTACATCTCACCCGAGTGTATTCAGCAATAAGTTCAAGCCAGCAAGCGTTGAGCTTATGCTAAAAACTTAATATCATACTGTGCACATCTAGAATTTCCAGGCAGGAATGCAAAAAAAAAAAAAAAGATGATATATATATATGATATATAAATCCCTGTAATTTTCTATGACACATGTTGATACACAATATATCTACGAGGAGACGAGAAACCCCGCGGAGATTTCCCTCCTCTGTCGTATATACATCATGAACACGCAGGAAGTATTAGCGATCACCGTTCTATACGCGGGGGGGTCTTAGGATGGTTTATAAATTCAGCGGTGACCCTTTATTGTCTTGCCAGTAAACTTTTTTTCTCTTTGGGAGGGAGAGCGGCGATCAGACTGTTGATATCTCATTTTGGAACACAAGTCGCCGCTTCCACGCAACCTAATTTTAGACTCCGGCGTCCAAGTAGCCCTCAACTCGACAGCGGGAGCAGCCTGGCTCTTCTCTGTCTGACAGAGACACGGGGCCAATTCCCACACCTTTGCCTTCCCCCGTGAACACCAGACGAGGAGATATATCATCCGTCTGGCTCGCTCTCAAGCTGCCAGCGAAGGATTCGATTCAGGAGAGATTTAACGCGCGCTCGCCGTAATCGATGAGGAAAACTCAAGCTGAGAGGAAAAGAAGAAAAAAAAATAAAAAGACACGAAGTCGCAGTTTATTTCATCTCACAGCATCAAATTAGTCGTCTTCTCCTGGAAGAGCGGAAATAGATGCGTTAACCACAGAGGACGTGGGGTGGCGTTTGGCCGAGGGAGGTGTAAATGATGAGAGAGGGATTCCTGAGATCAGATACCCAGCAGAGTGATAAATTGAGGGTGAAAGGTGAGCAGCTGTCTCGTCGTTCTCTTCCCGGATTTATTTTGAACCTTTTCTCGCTTTTCGCTCTCTTTCCGTCTTTCGCTGGGCGTCTATGGGGGAAAGAAGAGGGAAGACGGAAGCCGCCATCTGGGAGTCCTTCGTCTATCTCTTCTTTATCTCTTTCTCTCTGTCCCCGTCTAAGTCCTTCCTCTCCGCTGTTCTCCTCTCGGGCCTATTGCTTTTTAATTCGTCCCTCTCATGCTCTCTTCACTTTTTATCCGCCTGCCTCTTACTTCATCGCTTCAGATCTATCTCGTTTATTCTCCCTCCGTCTTATTCTCCTTCCTCAAACTTTCGACTGCTCAATTTCCTCACTCCTGACTCTTATTTTTCCTTCTTTCTCACATTCGGTTTCTAACTTTACCTTTGTCCTTCTCTCCTCTACTTTCTTATCCCTTTCCTGTCTTGCAATTTCTAGATTATGCGCCAACTTCTCCATCTTATTATCTCATCGCTTTTCTATCTTGATTCTTCTCGTCTATTCATCTTCCTTCTCTTTCTTCCATCTCTTCTTTCTGTTTTTTTATCAATTTTTTTCCTTTTCTCCCACCCTCCGTGCAAACCCTCCTCTGTATTTTGAGTTCTAAAGATTTTCCACTTTCAGCATGTCTCACCCTAACTGGTCTGTAATTGGTCCTGGTGTGAAACACTCCACTGGAAGGACTTTATAAGCGAACACACTCATCTGATCTGCGGCCAAAAGAAATATTTCCAGAGTACATTTTCATGCAGCTCCAATTCCAGGATATAGGATCTAAGGCTTTGCTCGGAGTATCGCTCCTCATCAAGTGAAAGCACTGATCACTGCTTTGGACAGAGACACTGTCCAGACCTGCAATGAGGCGGTTTGAGCAAAGGTCTAAAATCTATCTGTAACTGTACAGGATGAGGTCGGCGGCTTATTCCTTAACTAGAATCTCACTGTTCGTACAGGAAAGAAAAAGGCATGGTTTTTACGAGGTAAAAGGATTGAAAGTCAGCTGCCACACAGTACACAGGTTTGCCCACTAAACCATTTTTAATTTTATTTGATAGTGAAAGCTGAAGAAAGACGGGGAAGGTGGGAAAAGAGAAATGGGGGTGGGGAAATAAACCACCGTGCAAAGGTTTAGTGCCTTAATTGCATGAGCACAACCCAGAGAGCCCCTTTGTCTCCCAAGTTTTGAAGACTTGAACCCATCATCGGCTTGAAGGGTTGGCTTTGATTCGAAGTTTATGAGACGCTAAAGTGTTTTGATAATAATCTGAGGTAATTAAGCAAAGTCGACCTTTAAGCCTTTTTTTGTGTTTTATCAGAGTTGGTTCGGTTTTCCATCCTGTTGCTTAGCGGTCCAAAAAGTGCCCGCTTGAAGACAGAACATGCCGAGGACGAGACTAAAATTCAAGTTTTATCACCGTGCCCTCAATTATTCTGCGACGGTCATTAAAACCCTCAAAGCTGTTAAAAAAAAAAAAGGAGTTCACGACGCAGAATCGAGTCACGCCGTCGCCGTGCGCATCATTAACTTCGTCCCATGACAGGACCGTGTTTACTGACAGAGACACTCGATGTTTATTGGCTCCTCGCAGCACTTTAAAACGAAAACACACCGGTAAGCGGCGCTTGCTGGAAAACCTTCAGGAACGTTCCCCCTATTGTTTCCTAAGTGATCGAGAGTCGACCCAGCGCCGTCCTTGAGCTTAATCTGCTCGCCAGCATTGAAACTGCACTTCTTTATCAGCAATTAAGCCATCAGATAAATGAGGCATGAAAACCCCAGCCTCGATAATGATTCACTGCTAAATGGTCTGATACTGTCTACGAAAACATGCTCGTGCATTTTTCCTAAAACTCGTCGGATAAAGGAGGTCTGGGCACCGATCCACTGCTGCTGATTGGCGGGACTATCGATTATCAATACCGTCAGACTGGGGTGGAACTGAAGTGAACTCTCACCATGGTTGTTTCTTGGATGGAGCCAAAACTGTTGATGAAAATGTTCACTCTGTCCTCCACGGGAATTCCTGGATTTCAAAAGAGAAAGAAGACATTGCAGTGTTGAGTTGCACTTATATGTTACAATAAGTGTCAGCAAGCCTTGTAAAAAACCTGTAAGTCTTTATCTATACATCGTGTACCTGCTGATTAAACTGATTACTGATCAGGATTTGTAAAATATTTTATCAACACGGCAGAGTAATAAAAATCCCCTCTGGTCCCCTCTGCTAAGCTAACGCTGTAAACATATACAGCTTCTGGCATCTTGCTCCACTCAGCCTTTTGCATAAACTAATAAAACTCCTGATGAATGCACCCTGCTTTGAATACATTATTTCCTTTCAGGTGTTTACCGGAGGCTCAGAAGTCTCGCAGGATAAACTACATCAAACAATTCACTAAATGAATGTGCATATGTGGAGGCGGCGTATCGCTCACATCATCCCTGCACTATCGCAACCGAGTAAATGTCTTAATATTCCAAAAACAACCCCTGGTATTGGCTTTAAATTCTCTATACGGTCCGTAAAAGCAGCTCATCATTTTATAGTTCTGGGCAAAGTCGTGCACAAGGCACAGTTTAGGATGTAATTTGGGAGATTATGACATGGATGTTAATGGACGGGGAGCTTTCAGCCCACCCTGAAATCAAGAGCAGATGTTTGGCCGACTCTGCTCCCAGCACATCAAACATCCAGTCGCACATACAGCTCCCGCTGCCAAGTGCCACAGGATGGAAACTAACCGAGGATCTACCTGAGGACTGCTAAGACCATCAGTCAGACGCAGAGGTCACCAATCACCTCTTTGTTATTTTTATGGCTGTTTCTGTGAGAGCGAAGCCCGGTACTCCCTACGGTGTGACATTTACAGTACACTGTAAACACTGTAAAGATGGATTGCTGGTGGACAAGAAGAAAAAACAGACACATTTTTATAGGCAGAGGTTTGCTTATGAGCGGTTCCATCAAAAAGTCAAATATAATACAGGCAAAATGAATATGGTATGTCAGCTCTCTTAAAGATTTGAGGCTGTCTTCAGTCACATATTTCATTCCCATGACAGCCTGTTTGTGTCAATCAACACCATGTTTAAGACCCAGGAGCATCGGCTTATTGTGGGCCTGCGTGTTATATATGCAGGTCTATGCATAACAAGAAATCCATTTTCATTAATGTCTTAAGCGCCATTTATGCAGATACCTGTTCGTGCACAAGTTTATGGAAGAAATCTGGAGGTGCATATTCATCGCATTCCTTAATTAGCGTGACAGCGGTGCAGCAAAAATGTAAATTTAAAATAGACAGAGACAGATGAGGAGGAAAATAGGCTTGCCTTTGAAGTTGGGCCTTATTCTGGGATCATAGCTGATCAGTAACCTGTTCAAGATGTTACTGGTTGAGTTCGCAGGGACTCGGGCCAGATCCTCAGATGACAGCTGTCTGCAAAAAAAAAAAAAAAAAAAAAAAAAACAGGCTGAGAGGGAACTGTAGGCACGATTACATTAGCAGGTCAAATTCCTGGCAGATGAACAGTGCAGACACATGGTACACACCTCTCCGCTGTGTATACTCTTTGATTAAACTTCAACCTGACTGAGCTACCAGTAAGGGATTAAATCAGCTTTTGTGAGGAAAGTGAAGGAATGTTTAGATTTTGAGTTGGAGTACTATGAGACGTTTCCAGATCATGACTAGGGAAACTGACAACAGCTCAAAAAAAGTAACCCCATTTTATCCATTTATTTTTAGTTGCAAAAAAAGTGAGTCAATGAATCTGCTATGTGGGTGGTAAAGAGTATAAATGACTTGTCAAGACAAACAGTATATTCCTTCTCAGTTTATATCCACATTTTATTGAAACCAAAGTGAAACTTTGCCTGTGAACCATCCTGCAAAATAGCAAGAAACATCTGTCTACCGAAAATTACCACCATAACATAAAGTGGTGACTTTCAAAGACGGTCAGCCAAACACCATTTGTTTTTTTCTGAGGTTGACTGATGAAAAAACAATGGGACAGAGAGAGGGAAAGGGGAGAACAGGATCTGGCAGGAGAGAAAGGAGAAACAGAAAGCCTCCTTGTGGGTGGCAATGAATTCTCCTGCCAAAGAATTTCCCCTTCTCAAAGCACTTTACATATCATTATGTAAACCTTATCATGCACTGAGGATGAGTTAAAGTGCTCCACAGGAATGTTGCGCAGCGTGTGTATGTTCTGCGGTTCCCCTGATCAAAGTGAAACACATAATTCCCTTCCACTAAACCTCTTTTTTTTCCTCCTTCTTCCCCTGCTTTTAACAGACCCTTCTGACAACCTCAAGCACAACAGCTAAACTGGAACCAAGTGGTTCCCCTGATCCACAAAAGGCATCCGCAGCACTAAACACGAAATATGTCATACAGCTTACACTTGCCAATACCGAGACTACATCAAACGGCTTCTCCCTCATTTCAGGAAGTTTCATTGTGGAGCCATTTGTTACCATTTAAGGAAGCAGAGGGCGAAGCTCTCCGCTGAGCACAGGCAAGAGACGGTCCGAAGGCACATGAGGGCACGCTGACGTTTATCCTGTAGAATCTACCTTTTTAGTTTATCAGTGACCATGTCTAAGTATTTAACACTTCTTTGCAGGGTTGCATATGTCATCAAACAGCTGCGCGCAATCAGCTAAAAGTCTGAAAAGTCAAGAATTCAGCATTCTTTACACACAATGTGCTGTTTGTGGATTCGGCGTTGGCGTCCATGTGCTCCCAACTGACCGTGTCAACATTCAAGTAGCTCTGCGGTGAGGCAGCGGATGAGATCTGGTCGAACTTGATGGTGGATAAAGACTGGAAAGTGAGCCCCATCGGGTGTGAAATGGACTAATGTGTGCTTTAACTCAAACCTTAGCTGCCAGCTTGCTAAGTCCGCCAATTTCACACGTGCAGGTCAGTTTATTAGTCAGCTGAGCCAATGAAAACAGTTGTTTCGTTGAGCTTTGACTGAGAAAACGACCCCAGTGATGTCATCGGGCTTCATCTCGGCTTGGGCCCTGCGACAAAGAAAGCTCGACCTAGAGTTTTAAAGATATTGGACCCAGCCCCCAAAGACACTATTGGCTGGATTATGGAGAATCCCAGTTTTGAAGCTTTATGCTGAAGGCTAAATGTGAGGATGTCAAACACCTCTGCAGGTTTGATTTTCACTGTTCTCTTTATCTAGGTGCAACTCTAAATTGGGGTGGTGGCCTTTGAAACAAGTTAAGTCGCGCAATTCACTCAAGCTTGTCACATCACGTCACCATGGATACGTGAAGTCTGTGTCGGCTCTTGCGCCGCTTGACAGCACAAGGTGTGGTTTTTTTTTCTCTTTCCCATACTTACGATGGACAGTAAACCTGCTTCCCCTTTTTCTTTCCCTTCTTTGTCCCCTTTTCTTTGGCAGCTCCTCCCTCCAGACAAAGAGCGAGGACGAGGAGGAAGACGGCGAGCCTCTTAACACCCATCCTGGTGTGAGTCCAGTCTGTGGAAGAGGGGGAAATAAATAAATAAATAAATAAATAAATGAACAGTCGTGGCCGCAGCACTTAAATTACTCAACTTAATGGTGTGCGGTTTCAATAATTGTTTTCTTGCCGCGCTGGAGAAATCTCAGCATCCATTTGCACGTGTGACGGAGGACAGCTTTGTCCTCGGCGGGAGCGCAAAGCTTCGCGGCACTTTATCTCGTTTCCTGACCACTGTGAGTTCGCCCGTTGCTGTCACGACGTGTAACGCGCGCCCATTTGCTCTGCGTGCATGTCACACGCGGTTAATGTCTGAAATGTGAATCAATCAGTCTGACGCGGTTTAATCAAGTAGCGCAAGTTCAAGGATAAACCCGGTCGGCGGAGTAATGCCTCTGAGTTACGACGGTCATTCGGGACTCGTCAGGTGAATGTGACCTCTGAGGGACGGCTGAGATAAATACCAGCTGAAATATCCTCCGCTTCACCCCGGACCCTTCAGGGAGAGGGCCTGATAATGCCGTTTCTACATGCGGCTGCACATTTTCCCAGTCGCTCGCCTTGTTCTTTAGAAACTAGATCTTTTGGTTTGATCTACGACGGCCGCGGCGGTGTAGTTCAATCCATTCTCGCACCACAAAGGCTAAAATATGGGAGATAATATGGCCTTGTGTGTTCACTATAAATCTCTTTGTTAGAGAATCCAAAGCCAGGTCTAACGGTAAAGCAACACACATATATATAAATGAACCCTTCTATGCACAGGCAGTGTGTTTTGCATGTCTCAATAGGGGCCATTAATCAACTTGCGACCATAGTACCTGTGTGATTCATTCCCCGCCTATGAAAAGCTCTGCCCTTTCATTGCACAGGGACACTGAGACCAAAAGCAAAGCCAACAGTCTCATCCCTCCGCCCTGCCAGCAAGACTGTATATTAACTGAGGCAGTTTATCGTCTAGACAGAGACGCACTCTCTCTCTCTCTCTTTCTCTGCCTCGGCCCAGTAACTCCCCGACTGCACCTCGCCCTGCACATTGATCATCATCCTCTCCAGCGGAAATCGTTTCCACCGCTCTGCTCAGCGCCTTTTGTCTCCATGCAAACACCTTGTCTCGCCCGGGCAAAGTCAACGTTGTTTTATTGATTCGCGAGATTCCTGCAAAATGGGAGGTTGGACGGTGTTTCGGTCGAGGAGGAGGACCCGGACATCGCCCCTCAACGCCGACCCAAACGGATCGTATGCCAGCAGCTGGAGCGACGCTGGGTGTTCACCTTGGCGACCAACCACGTTTTTTTAGAAATGTGTACCTACATGACCAACAATTCCCATCAACATTTCATTACAGAACAGTACATATTTCTGAGCATCGACTCCAGGTTCCCTGACAGGTGGGAGGAGAAGAACAGGGCGGGTCTGTGAACTTCTAAAATCTTGATCCCAACACTGGAACTCAGCACGTTATGGAACAGTTTTCTACATCTTTTTGAGTTTCTAACCCCATAATAACCAAGCGATTTCCGTTTACAACCATTTATCACAGGCTTCCCTTCCTAAATTTTTAAAAATGATAATAGCTCTTGGTCTTAAATCTCCTGTATTTCATGAGAAATAAGCATAAAAACTGCCACTGTACTGCGTCAGAAACGTCTTCTGCTTTCCTATTTTGTGAACGATCTCACAGTGAATCATCTCACAACCTTTTCAAATTTGTCGTGCGCTGGAACTTCTTAAGAGGTGACGATGCATCCCAACATTTTTCATTTTTAAACTCAGAAAAAAATACAGTTGTGCAGGGGAAATATTATTCCTTCTTCTTAACAACTTTACGATTCAATGCATAAAAAACTAAATAAAAGTGAGTATTTCTACTACTGAGTTATAATCTCAAAGGTTTTAAAAGTCTTGTAGTGAGGACAAAAGGTGAGAACCGAAAGCAAGTCTGTTGGATTAAAAGACTTCAAAGTGTAACTGTGTGCCACTTGTGAGTTTTCCAGGAAAGTCGCTACACACCCGGGTTGTTGTAATACTGTAAATCAAGAGCTCCCATCAGTGAGCTCGGTTACCAGTGAGTTACATCATTCTGTCATTCTGTCATCATTTTTGTTATTCAAACGTCTATTCAATGAAAATCTTCAGAATTATGACTTTTCAAGTTTTTTTCATAAAAAAAAAAACATTAAGAGATAAGCTCATCACCATTACACAAGTTGCACAACTCCTATCTAGGAGATCTGAGGCGTTATCAGGGGCAGTTTTCAACTAATGCACGTTATACTGAAGCAGATTTAAGAGACGAGTTTCATGTTTTCATCGAAACTCACACCGTGTCTGCTCCATGCTGTGAGTACGCTCCCAAAGTATGAGACAAGATGTAACCAGGACATCACGCACGCCAACACTGCAAAACTGACTTCCCCGCGCGGAGAACCGTGGGTTCAGCTGACACCATCTGAGTCCATAAATTGACCTTGGCACTGCCTGAGTCAACTCCGTGCCACCACTGTGGAGCGGCGCCCTTCCCGTGTTTGTAACTGCTGGCGGCGTTCAGGCCGCAGAGGCTCCGTCATGGCAGCGGCTGACTCAAGCAGCCTTACGTGGTCTGCCCCCTGGGTCCAAGGTCAATAAGCAATTCTGCACTGCACACATAACTTACTCAGGGTGTGCTTTTTATTTATTTATTTATTTTGTTAACATTCAAGGCCACAAACATGCTGTTCGAAGGAAAACGACTCCTGTTAGAAGGCGAGAATATTTAGGGTAAATGATGATTATTATTCATGAGCTATTAATGTCACATGCAATATGATGGAGATGTGCGACTTGCTGCAAACAACGTTCACTTCTTCGGCTCTAACGACGCCTCACGCTCCACTGGAGCACGGTTGTCTTAATGCAACACGCTTCATGCAATATGCATTAACCAGGAGGAAAGGCCTGCGCTGTGCTTATCAATACACTCCTATGCAAAGACAACCTCCGTGCACGCTACCAAAGGGGGGGGACACCGCTCGCAACCTGTGGCTTGCACATCGGCATTAACAAGAGCAAAAGAAAGTGAGAGGGGGCGGACGCTCGCCCCAAAGCCCGAGCCCGAGATGGGGAAGGAGCAGAGGGGCTGCGAGGAGAGCGGCAGCGCGGCGACCACCATGACAGGGGGGATGGTGGTGATGGTGGGGGGATGCAGCAGGAGGATGCGAGCACATCCACACATGAGCGCACGCTAGGAGCATGAAAAACACCGGAGCCGTTCATCACCAAACATCGCACACGCGCGTAAAAACGCACGCACACGCGCGCACTTACCGTTCAGCTGGTCCGTTTGTTGGCTAAAAAATGAAAATAAATTTAAAAAAAAAATACAACAGCCGGTGGAGCTGAGAGCGCAAGTGGTCGTTAACAGAGGTTCCAAGACCAGCCGCTGCCTTTATTTTCCATCCTGCTCCGCGCTCTCCTCTCTGAAGCGACGTGTTCAAGGGATGGAGAGAGAAGAAGAAGAAGAAAAAAATAAGAGGAAAAAGTTACATCTCGGCAAATTGCCAATTTTTATCTCTGCCGCGCCCGGTTTGTTGTTGTTATTGTGGAATCGGTGTGTGTGTGTGAGAGAGTGTGTGTGTTTGTGTGTGTGTGTGTATATATGGCTGCTGCTGTGCCCTTTCGCCTCAGCTCGGGATGCCCAAGATGGAGGCTTGCGTGTACCTGACATGCAACATGCGCAGTAGCGGCTGCACGGAGCCGGAGCGCATCATCAGTCCTCCCATCAGCACCACGGACAGCCGCCCCCCCCCCTCTTCCTCCTCCTCTCAGTGACGTGACGGCTGGGGGGTGGGGGGTGAAGGAATGCTCTCGTTCACGTAATGGACGCAAACGCCTCACTCTTTATGGCAGCGTGGCGTTTAGAGGCAGATGGACGTGAAGGCTGCAGAGCATCAAGACCATTATGGAGGCTGATGGCCTCAGAGAGCACATTTATATTATTTTTCTTTTATAAATATAGGGTGTATTATTATTATTGTTATTGTTGTCATTATTATTATTATTATTATTATTATTATTATTATTATTATTATCATTATTATTATTGTTGTTGTTGTTGTAATATCCGATATTAACTATTTATTTATTATATATGCTTGTTTTTATTACTATTTTATCGAGCTTTTTATTTATGTATATATGTATTCATTTATTTATTGGGTAAATGTCAAAGATCAGTCTATTTTTTTTCCTATTGAATTGATATCATCATATATCTGCCTAAATGTCTCAGCACAAGGTCCTTGAACTCACTCAATCATATGACATGACCTTCATCAGCAGATAGACATTATATATATTAACAAATATCCATCCTCAGTTCAGGGATAACTGGGTGATGTACATCTGCCGCTGAAGATGATATAACCTGATCGGTGCAGAGGGATGCTTTGCTGTGTCCAGGGCCGCTGACTTACAGTGGGCTGCTGGTGTGAGCCTGTCTCTTTAAAATACATGTCCATCAGTCAGGTTGCAATGTGTTTTCCATCTTTGCTGTGTTTGTCTGGCTTGTGATTGTGAGTGAACGGAAAACTGAACAAATGAATGAATGAATGAATTAAGTGCTTTATATCAGAGGCGTGAAAAAAAAAAACATTGGCAAAGCTCCAATAATTTGCTAGCTCATCAAATATTATCACTCGATACGGTCACCCCATTGGTTTTATATACAGTCTATGAGTTAAAGGAATTTAATGCAGCGTGTGTGAGACTTTTATGCGACGCATGATTGATGCTCCTCTTAACTGCAAAGTATTCTGTGTGGAGCTGAGCTCTCTGCCGCTGCTGAGCAACATCTCACATTGTCTCTCTGCTCCAGAAATTGGAGGGTGAGAAGAGGCTCAACTAACATAAACAGTAAAATACTGCTCATCTTTGT
Source organism: Terapon puta (assembly GCA_028564955.1). Taxonomy (NCBI): domain Eukaryota; kingdom Metazoa; phylum Chordata; class Actinopteri; order Centrarchiformes; family Terapontidae; genus Terapon; species Terapon puta. The sequence continues at coordinate 5,654,967 of JAOXYL010000065.1, forward strand.
GTGTGTACATAACTGTGTGTATATTAGGCTTAGATTAGTTTGGATATCATGTTGATAGCTGCCAGTGTGATGGAGTTTCCACCCTGAAAACAGGCGCACACTGTAGATGAAATCATTAAAAAGTTTTTTAGGTGGATTAATCTTCAAGCTGCCTAATCTAATTTTCAAAACAGAGGTTGTGTCACTACCCGGTGTGGTCAGAATTTAAAGAAATCAAGTCATAAAGGAGAAGGACTTGATATAATTATTGGCATTTTTGGACAGGAAAAGACGTCATCGGTATAAAAAAGCCATCAGACACTTAACTGATGGTCCAAATGTCTCAGATAAAAATGTTTTCGATTATACTGTAATGAAATCTGAGTCAGCCTTTATAAATCGGCCACAAATAGAACTGATTATCTTCGTGATGAGTGAAATGACTTTTCCCCTTTTGCATGCTGCAAACAGAATTCCCTCAACATATTTCACATTCATTTCTATGAACCGCAACTTGTGCCTGGATTTGGTTGTGGTTCTGACTTTGAACCTTTCACAAACTGCTTGTATAATTTTTCATTTGTGTTTTTTTTTTTTTTTTGCAAGTTTAGTGGAAACACATTAGAACAACTGAACAGGAAGCCTGATCTTTTGTTCTTTTGGTGAAAAAAAAATCCATCGCGGGACGTAACCGAGCAGATTTTTCCCACAATTTTGATCTCATATCTCATTCATCACTTTGTGTCAAACAACTTGGGCGGCCTCCCCATGCTGATCCCTGTAGCATAATTTTGACTGACAAGGCATTCCATTTGCATACACAAATTAATAAGCAACACATGCATAGAGATTAATGATTTATGTCACAGGGCAACGTTCTGGTGTTACAATCAGGAGGCTTCCAATGGAGCACAAGGATCCTTTTGTGCTGTCTACAAAAAATGTTGGCCGGCTGGCTCCGAGCCACGCGTCTGATGGACAACCATGTGCCATTCCAGAAATACGTCAGGCTGCATTGAACCAATCTAGTGTGGTTATACCTGGCACGGGGTCCGCATTTCTTCTACTACTGTGGCTCCGAAGACTTATATGTGTTGTCACATTCAAATGAAAATAGAGATTTTGACAGAGAGGGGAGACTTGCTCAAGTGTTGCTAGCAAACATATTTCTCTTTGCGATGGGCTGCTAAGTAACACGTTTGTTTTCAATTCAGAAGTCGAAGGCTGGTTCACAAAGTGAAGCCAGAGACGCTTTGTGGACGCAGGTTTAAATCAGCGACAAGATGAATCGCTCTGGGGAGAAAAAGCACGTGTCACGCGGGCTGTCGGGGCGAATGAGACTTGGATGAAAATCATGAAGGATGAAGATAAAACAAAGGGCATCAGGCGTGATGGGATTTGGAGAAATTCAACTGTGTCTTGGATCCGAGGTTATTGTGATGAATGGTAACATGGGTAAAGACATAAAATATAAATACAGAATGATAATATATTGCTGTGATGTACACTCCTCATGGGGATATACACAAGAGTCCTTTTCTATCATAGCTATTAGTATTTAAATATTAATGTCTTCCTCTTAACAAGCACATTGTCTTTTGGTTGTGTTTTTTTTTATCCCATTTTTTGACATTTACATCAAAATTTAAGTAAGTGACACTGAGATACATTGACAGAGGCACCTATTTTTAGAAATGATCATTCTTTTATTTTCTATTTAACTCTTTTGCTTTGTTTCGGCTCTTGTTACAAAATAAGAAACCGCTGTTGCGCCGTCGCCAGGGTCTTAAAATAGTTGAGACTGACAGAATCAAGAGGGGCTTTCATGCAGTTTGTTAAAATGAGAGAAGATTCAGCTGGATGTTGTCCCAAATATGTGGACAAACCACTCCGCCAGCCTTTATTTTGGCCACCTCTGGTTAAGGGAGTTTAGCCTGTAGGGACTAAGCTGTGACTCTCATGTTTTTTCTTTTTTAAAATGTACAGATAAAGAAATACGAAGCCATTTTTTAAGAATAGATCCTGCTGGCTCTCTATGTCCTGGATCAACGGCCTCATTACAGCGGCACACTGAACAGGCAGTTTCACAGGACATTGACATGTTCAGGTATCAGCATCTTCCATGTTGCTGAGCTCTCCCTTTAATTATTGATCAAGGTCTTTGTGCCCTGCATGGTGCTTCCTCTTTCTGCCTTGTATTCAAGCATATATTAACCTAACCTATATACATGCCAGAAATGAAGCACTTTAATGGAAGACATCTTTTAAAAACACAAACCAGAACACACTATCCCAGCTGCACAGATTCAGTGTGCATGCTTTGTTAAGTCTGTAGGTGAGAGCAAACATGTGCACATGAGTTGCTGGCTTGCAGATGTTCCACCTCACACAATCTATCACCCCACGGTGCTGGTCTCCGGCACAATGCTGCACTGATGAAGTTTGGCACTGCAGTAGATTTAACCCCTGGATCATTAAATAAGCAGATTGCCAGAACAGAAACCGAGTCTTTCCCCGTCAGCAGATGTTTAGTTTGTGCAACGCGAACCAAGATTGTGACATAGACATCGAGCCAGGGAGCTGTTGAGCCGGAGATCTCCTTCCCGGTATTTTCTGGACTCCGCTCAGGGGTAAGAAGGGGAATCCTCAAGGAGCGAGAGGTTCTTTCCAAAATGCCATGTCCAACATTTTTCAAGTGTTCCGCTGAGTTAAAATATATGACAGGTTTCTGTTGAAATTTACGGTAAACTAACAGCGGCGCTCTCCTCCCTCTGTCTCTTCAATGAAATGCACTCTCTCCTGTCGTTTCAAACGCCGCCACACCCACCTGACCTGCAGTAACCAGACATTCCCCGTCACCAAACCAAACCACCCACCCGCTGACCTGTTCCCATTTCGATCATTAACCTTGCAGAATATATTAAGGCCTATTTCTACTCCTCTCAGGTCTGGTCAGATTGTCTAATCTTGCTCTTTGCTGAGCATTTCAATTGCTTCATGCGCCTGCAAGAGCTTTGGCCTTTTTTCCTGCCCTTTGTCTCTGCCTGGTTTCTCCTGCCATTGTGTTTTTTCTGACTTTGAGTAAAGCCAAACTTAAATATCTTAATTACTTAATATCTGTTCGGTTGCATTTTTGGGCCATTCAGCCAATAATTAGATACTCCACTGTGAATGTGATCAAATGAAATAGTGAGAAATGAATACTTGCTTGATGTTAGATTTTCTGTCTTCAATATTCCAAGTATTTCAACATCACAGTAAAAATCTGTTCAAAATGAATTATCCTGTGTTCGTCTCAGCTCTTTCTGCCCCCCTGCAGACTCCCTCCTGTCTCAGTTTTCTGAGCATCCAGGAGCAATAATAAGCTGAGTCAGACGGCACCACAACAGTATCGCGTGAATTTTAATTTCAAACATTGAATTCAGTTCAGGCTCTGCTGTGAAACACTGTCTACAAACAAATTTAAGGGATGACTGTGTCAGACAAGAATATTTCTGTGTAATCAGTGGGTGGAGCA
>JAOXYL010000065.1:5699254-5711268 GCA_028564955.1 Terapon puta
CATTACAATCCTGACGCTTTCAATCAGGTGAAAACAAGGAATGTAATCTCAAAATGAACAGAACCTCATGTTGTCCTGCATCTTATAAGACTACTTACCTGCAAGAGGCCTGAGTCTCAGCTGCACTGCGTTGCCTGTTGTAACACTGCTACACGATGGTGGTCTTTAATTACATGGGGGACTACTGGATTCAGGACATTCCTCTCAATGTGTACCTGTCTTGTCAGCGTCACTTTGAGGAAGCGAGCAGTTTCACGCATGCTAATGGGTTTGTGTGAGTAACTGTCAGACACCTCGACACAAAGGAAATACCTGCGAAAGGACCCGGACTAACTGGGTGGCCTCAGTGCATCTGTCATCCCAAATCAGCATCCTGTCTATTCCAAGTCTTTGTTCAATGTCATTTCACTATATTTTTCATTATTATTATTATTATTATTTCTTAATGGCAATATGGCAATAAATAAGAGGCTTTTATGTTAGAATGAGTTATGATCATTAAAAACAGCTTTCGTCTTTTTACTATCTACAGTCCTTTTATCTTCTATCTTCTTGTCTTTTAGCATCAATAAATCCACCATTAGAGCTCTAAATGTGTCAAATAGAGCTAAAATCATTTTACACCAACTTATTCAAAGTCTTGTTGGCTTGTCTTTTAGTTCATGACTCTTTTTTTGTGGCACCATTTCTCTTATGTGTTCATGTGTCAAGTCTTTATGTGTGAAACCTAACACATGGACACTGCTCTGAATCCATGCCAGCCAGAAGTTGGTGGTCCACTTAAGCACTTTGTTCGTGCATTTCTAAAAATGGGAGCTCTCATCTGCTACTTATAGCTTTATTCACACCATCTTGATGTGTCTCTGAAGGATTGCTTGGCTTTTCTATCTGACGCTGAGCTTGCAGAGCGCCGCTAATTGGGGGAGTGTTGCACCGTCGACATTCACAAGCTGTTAATGGCTTCCAGTCCACGCCGCTAGCTACTGCCAAGACACAACTAATAAGAATCACAGCTTTCCTCTGTTGTCTGGAAATACAGCTCAGAGAAAGGACTGTTCAATTTACTCTGACTTATACATCTGTGATGCTATGTGACCAGTCATTTCTCCACAAGTATTCCTTTCACATTTGTGTCTGTTTATCTCAGTAGGTGCCAAATAAACCAAAGATATGCTCAGTGGTTATGAAGGCAGCCTCATTAGAATGAGTTAAATCTGTGGCATGAGCACAGCTGCGCATCAGCTGTATTTTCGTAGCCTGTGGTGCCGCCATGTCAAACCACTGGCATCTTATTTAAAGTCTGCGCCAAAGGGACTTGAATTTTGAGTGTATTGCATGGACTTATGCAGTCAATAAATCTTGCGGGTGTCCTGCGTTACACATATTATTCAGTACTAAAAATGCCAATACACTTGCTGATCTGTTTTACATGTTCGCTTGTCCCTGACAGAAAAGATTGTACTCATCTTAAATATATATTTGCTCTCCCGGTGGCCATCCGTATTATTTTTGGGGGGAAAAAATGATGAGATCACTTATAAAGTCATGTAAGTCACTAGATGGATAACTTTTGTCCAGGTGGATTTATGGTGCCATGAATACTGAAGTTTTAAAGCAGTAAGTAGTAAATAAGAACCAAACCGCAAATCCTCGCCATGTCAGTGCCACAGCCTGTGACGAAAGGAAACTTTTCCTCTTCCAACCCCTGCTTCTCGCTGGATTCCTTTCTAATTCACGGCTATAAGTCATCAAAGAGAAGATACAGATTCCTGGAATCATTTTCCCCTTTTCAAACATTTCTGCTTCTCTAAAGCTTAACGACTCAGCTGCCTGTTTTCAATGCTCCACGAGCTGCATTTTTTTTGTAAGTGTCACAATGTTGCCTTCTACCTGTCAGTCACTTAAGATTAGAGAGACCAGCGAGCTGACATGTTGGACAAACGCAGCTTCACAGGACTGAAAGGTTTAACAGATTAGCCTCTCCTCTCGTGGGAAGACCAACACCCCAGGTATCAATCTTCTCTGTGACTGCACACTGTTGCCTGGGGGGCTGGGAGCTCGAAACAAATAATACTGCTGTCTGCGGGAGCTGAAGGGACAAATGTTGTTATGCAAAGTGGGCAGAGGAAGTGAAGGAGATGTGATCACATTTGACAACTTAAAAAATGATGCCATTTATTCACATTTGCCTCCTAACTTCAGTGCACGGAGCAATTTCAGATAGAGTCAGTATCATATTATGTACCATGTTGGAGTTCAGATACATGTTGACCTTGCTATTTTTGATCAACCACAGGTTACAAGAGGCTCCACAATGTTTATGCTCGAGAGCAGACTTGACCTGAGGCAGGGAAATATCCAATATCCAATAAATATGGCTGAAGGTGTAATATTCACTTAGAATATTCATTTGTATTAAATTGGGATTGAACATTATTGATATGCCCTCAACTAAACATATACAGGCGAAGTTAATACTGAAATTTCAGATAATGATGAAGGGAGGAGAATTCTATTGGATATGTCTTTGTCAGTTCCTTGGAATAGTGTGCAACAAATATTAGGATATATAACGTTCCTGTGAGTCGTGTGGCATCTTGTTAATTTCTTTGAAGAGAGCGTAATGGAAAGTGACAGATATGCGGTTAAAATACTGTTAATAGCAAATTTAAAGCTTTCATGAGGGACCATTAAAAGGAAGCACCACAAAGGAGCAACAGCCAATTGAAAAAATCTTAGTGGAAAAACTGACACATACCTTCAAAGTACGGGAGGCTCAGCTAGAATAAAAAAGGGGGGAAATGGACATTTTACAAGACTCCAAATGATGGCATTGGAACAGAGCTGACTTACCCAAACTATTTCTTTATCATCGCTGTCATGTTGCATTTATTTTGCTAGTGAAGATTTAAATGGATGGCATGTACTTATGAAGTTGTCTGCGGAGAAGTAGGTGTCCTTTCAGGTGCTGAGGTGCAGTACCTTGTTCGGTGTGGCAACGCAAAATATAAGTAGTAGCCTCAGCCCGTACACACATTACCAGGTCTAATGCTTAGCGCTTAAATTGGGTCCCAGCAGGCCGACACTGTCATGGTTTCTCTTTAACTCAACTCCAAGTCCAAACCACTGTAGCATTTAATGAGCCTGAACCCAATTTAAACCCCCTTTTTTTTGTTAACCATGACATAAAATGTACCGTTACAGAGTCAGACTCTCCTTCTCTTTAAAACCATAACCGTTTTTCACATTGTAGAAATAAAACACATTTTGTCACTGCTGACAAAGTTGTTCCCTCTGTAATTTCCCCGTTGCTGTATTTGTAACTAAGAGAAAGCTTACAAGCTCTTAAATGTCACAGAAGGTGGCTGGTCTGGAAGTATCCAGAGGCAGTGGGTGCCATGAGGCGGTTTTTGGGTTTTGGAAGTGTCAGTATATGTCCACCACAAAAGCACTGTATGTGTAACACACATCTTCAGAGTAAAGGTCCATCAGGAGTCGAAGCCTACCAAAGCAGGACCTGAACATCTGATATCGTTTTCTTTACAGATGAGCACTAAATTAACTGAATTAATGACCTTTCTTTTCCATTCCTCTGTCTCATCTTGTGGTTTCTCTGCAGAGTGTAGCTGAACCCGGAGTCCCTGCGGTTCTTCCTCCATCGCAACAAGGTATTGAGGAGTTGTCGGAGGCCGTGGCAGGGCTGGGCACCGTGGAGGAGGTCATGAAGTATTTGGAGCCGGAGCGATGGCAGGTTGATATGGAGGAGCTGTACAAACCTACATGGCACGTGCTGGGGAAATCCTTCATACATAACAAGAAAGCCAGAGGTAGGACACTTTTAAACTTGCAATTAAATTGAATACAAAAGTTAAGAATACAGAGTGGACACATATTTGAAGTACCATTAAATGTAAACTCTCAATCACTTCAGTGTTGTTAAAAATGTGAGAAAGTCAAAGTCTGGGAGTAAATCCTACCATGTCGTCTCTGTGTCTTTGAGGAGGGGCTGACCTTAATCAGTTGAGGGAGGAAGTTCGCTTGTACAGCTGCACTCCACGCAACTTCTCTGTATCCTTGCGTGAGGAGCTGAAGAGGACAGATGCCATTTTCTGGCCAAGCTGCCTCCTGGTGAAGCGCTGTGGTGGAAACTGTGCCTGCTGCTCTCACCGCTGCTACGACTGTCAGTGTGTTCCCGCCAGGGTCACAAAGAAATACCATGAGGTAAATAACGTGATTAGGAAACATGAGGGATATGGAACATGTAATCTGTTGATAATGTTGACATATTTACCTGTGGTCTTTACATTTTTAATTAAGATTCAGAAGTTATTGGTGAAATGTGTAATTAAGAACTTTGCTGACAATTATTTCTAATTGTCAGAAGTTCACTTGATGGTCTATAAATAGAATTGGCTTTTACATTTACACTGGATTTTGAAAATCCAGCTTTGGATTGGCAAAAAAAAATCTGTAGCAAAACAACTTATTGGTTTTGAAATAATAAAAGATGTGGTAATTCCTTTAGCATGACCAGCGGTAGCCTTCCCTGAGAAAACAGAGAAGTAATGCCCACAGAAATCCAACCAGAGAGCCAAGAGCTGAAATCCCACTGAACAAAAACATGCTGTTGCATCACTTTCAGCGTTCAATTACAAAGACATTTTATGAAATACGTGGCAACAAAATCACAGAGTAGTTTCATATGACATTTCCAAAATAGGTATTTTGAAGATTTCTCTGTTCAAAAGCACCTAGAAGTTATTCCACACTAGCAGCAAGGACTAGGTTGGTAAATTTTGGTGAATCCCTCTGCATGGTTTTATATCTAGTTTTGTATCAACCTTTGACAGTTGTTGAGCACATTCATACTTAATTTAGATGATTCTTTTAACTTTTATGTCAAGCCACAAACAGGATGATTTTTACACCGTTACCCACATTACAGAGCAAAATACTTTCATCAGTTTATTTCCTTTTCAGTTGCATACTTGGCATTAGGACTAAATTAAATCTGATGCCAGCGTGGTTTGGAAATCACAATCTGAAAGCCAGGAATTTGAGCATCTGAGGAGATTATGTCCATGGTATTACTAACATTTTTTAGACATCAATGTTTTGTGCAATCAGTCAGAAAGGTGTATTTTGTTTTTGAAACATGGCATAAAAAAACAACAACAAAAAAACAATTGTCTGTTTTAATTTTTGAAAAACCTATATGACGTGCTTAATGTACAGCTATGAACTCAAACATCCTCCTTTTCGACAGGTTCTACTGCTGAAACACAGAAGCGGTGGCAGAGGCCTGCAGAAGTCCATGACTGATGTGCCCTTGGAGCACCATGAGGAGTGTGCCTGTGTGTGTAAAGATGACTGGGACTGACCTCAGACATGTGTAATAGCTGCCACTGGAATCACACAGGATGTTAGAAATGAACCTTTGGTGCCGTTCTGTATCTCATCCACTTCCACTGGAAGCTAACAAGATTCTCCCTTTATCCTGTTGTCCTTACGCTAATTGGATTAAGAAGAACAGACTGGAATCTAATAAATCTCCTGAATGGATCTGACTGCTGTGGAATACCAATAGTGTGCTCTGAGTGCATTTTAGAGAGACAAAAAGCCACTGGAGCAGATCTGGACTATTACCTATGTGCTCTGAAGACTATATTCTCCAGCTCCTCAGAGATAAGAACACTGAGAACATTTTTTTGCCTTTTCTTCTTGAGGTCTTTTCTTTTTTAAAGTTCAGCCAGCGTGCGCTGATACTGTCATGGAAAATGGGAGCTTGTTTGTTCAAGTACTTTTTTATGTCTATAAGTGAGCTGGCTCCAGCTGCCTTACTCCCCCTGCCCCCTATTATTACCACCAAGGCAATGAAAAGTGCTTTTTCATGAGCAGATTCCCTTTCTTCTTCTTTTACCACAGATTTAATCTGTGGTAAAATTCAGCCACAGCATAGCTGAAATGCGTTTGTAATAAGACTGTCCTATGTGTAAATATGTCATTTACATTTCTTTTTTGTACTATTGTTTGCCTTTTCTACCAAAGATTCTCAAGGAGAAGATAAAAATTGCACATGTAGAATCAGCTGGGTGTTGTTCCTTACAACTCTTAATTTGACCTATCTCAGCAATGTCAAATTTGTTTGCTTCAGGAATGCCTAGCATCAAGCAATTCTTGCTACATTTGAGCTTGTTCATATTAAATATTTATTTGCTTAATTAAAGGGAAATTTAGGTCCAAAATGTTTTCTTTCCTACATGTGTCACTGTACAGTAGTATTAGCCTCCTCTTCTCATTCTTAGTCATTTTACATTGCCATTGCGTCATGGATGTTTTTCAATTTCTGTATGCCAAGTTATTTATCTTTACTTTTGCAATGACTGTTTGTGTATTTCATTGTACTGAACATCAACAAAAAATAAATTCTTCCATTTCTGATTGGAGGTACAGTATTTTCACATGGTTAACAATGAGCAAACTCACAGTGATCTAATAGGAATCTGCCCTGAAGCTAAAATACCCAAAAGTGGACATGTTTTTTTAAAAAAAATCACCGCCAAAAATAAGTGCAATATTTTGGTTTGGTATTTTGGTTTCCATTATGCTATTAACTCTGACCATGGGTAAATAAAGTATGTTGAGAGATTATTCAGGAAGTTAGAATTTACAGTCAAATAAGGGGGAAAACATTAGAAATGTGACTCAAGAGCCTAATTCTTGTACAATATATTCCTCTGTGCAACATATTCTTCTGGACATATATAACACAACAAAATCACATAGTTAATCATGTCATGTCATTGGCTTTAAATTACTAGTTATTAATCAACTGTTCTTTCAACATAAAATCATTCAACTTTTAACATAGTATCATCTGCATAGAAAAGTAAGAAGTTTCTGAGTTAGTGAGTGCCTCTTATTTATTCAGATTTATCCTGATACAACTCTTCAGTGTATCCATTTTGTACAAAAAATCACCAGAAAGAGCTAAATGAGTCACTTCAGTTGCAATAATGTTTTTTTTTTAAATCCAAAACGTGTTGATGAAGAAGCTAAGCAAAACTTGGCTCAGGGAATGGCTTTGCCCATGTATAAGTAAGGATGTAAGTCAAAGTATTTGTAAGAAATACAGCGATACAGTGTGAAAGAGAACGTCACTTTTTCCAGAAATTATTTTCACTGTCACTCAATTTTACATGGTATATTTTATCATGTACTATTTAAAGCATTACCTGAAGTCCTAAATGCTAAGCACTTCTTGCTCAAACCTTATCTATTTTTCTGTTATTTCACCAGGTTCTTATCAGACACTGAGCAGTGTTGTTCATTCTTCCCTCGGCCATCAGGTCACTCAGGAGGAGGTTCTCATTTGTCCATCTCACGCTGTTGTCCTGGCCAATTATTCTGATCTAATGTACGCCCTGGCAGGCATCTGCGGTGACGCCAGATGCTACTGCATAAACCTGCCGGCTCCCAGTGTGGTTTTTGTAATATTAAACAGACTGCCTTCCTTAGTCAGTGTAGTGTGTCTTTGCAGAGGAAACCTCAATGCACTGGCATAAGATGTGACATAGCATGGGCAGTTGGGCTGGCTCTTAGCATGTTTGTGTATGTGTGAGTGTGGATGTGTGCAACTACAATCCAGCACTTGACGCTTCCACACTTTACCCACAAGCCCTTCTGCTCATTGCCTCCTTCTCTGTGAAACCAAAGTGGCCTCAGTCGAGCTAGACCGCAGCACCATGGTGCAATTTAAGTGTCTCTATTTAACGCAACAAAATTTTAATTCATTTCGTCTCTAAGGAAAAACAAACTCTTAACCTGAACCCAAACCAAGTTTTTACTGAAAGAAATAAAAACATAGTAATTATAGTAATTAGCATGAATGGTAACAACCTCTGGGGGCCAAACGGACAAAGTGAATAAACTTTTCAGAACACAATCTCACAGACTGAAGTGTTTTAATGCTTTTGGAGTTTGACACCGGTTTTACCCAAAGGCTAAGGCACAATGACAGTCTCTTTCTGCCTCCTCTACACATGAATCATCCCTTTAACACACTAAGCTACAACGTCCTCCTACAAAGAAAGACAGACAAATGAAAGACAGAAACACCGGACTAACCTCCAGTGAATTACAGATTTGACCTTTCCTCCGCAAATCAGAGGAGTTGAAAAGATGGAGCCTCCTACACCTTTATACACAGAGAAATACAAGATAATAAATCCAGTTTCAGTGTAGTGATTCACAGATTTGTCCCTGACATTTTTCTGTCAGTGAATAGTGTAGAGGTTGAATCATTTTTCATTTTATCCGGTTTCTTTTCTGCCCTTACTAAATATTATAATTCATTAGACACTATTTTCTTACAGACATAAGGAATTATGAAGTTTTGCATTTGGCAATAGGTTTGAAACACAGGATGCTATTGTAACTGCACAAGCACAATGATACATGCTATTTTGGTTCATGTATGTCTAGCAGTACAAAATGCAAAAGGCTCGCTGAAGGTGAATTTAAATCAAATGGTCTGAATGTGCTGAAGATGTGGCAATCACAGGGAAGGATGATGGCAGTAGTTCAACAAACTGAAATCTACACAAAATCATATTGCTGTCTGGATAGTACACACACAAATCTGCAAGGCATTTGATTAATGAGCCTCAGTGATCCAACAAAAGTACCACGTTATGACTGGTCTGATGTTTATGAAGCTATGTGTGATTATTCTGTAGTACCCTGGTGTCGTTTCTGTTGTATAAACTTGTGCTTTCACCACATTAACCTTTTTTTATGTGTATCTATGAGATTGGTGAGAAAGAGTAGCGAGGGTTGTTTCATTAAGTTAGTTTATTTGCATCTTTGGCATTGTAAGCATTGTTGAAGTATTGCCTCAGGTATTTAGCTTGCTCAAAACCATCAGGTTGGCAGCAGACCTATGTTGCATTATAAACAGATGTGGTTCTCGGATGTCTGTTCTCAGTGTAAAAGTCCAAGGCCCAATTTCCAGTGAAATACCAAGAGTATTACAAGTCGCATTGTGCTTCTTCATTTGAATAAACCTCCCATGGGTTTCTGCCTCTTCCCCCAACTGCACACTGTGTGCTTTGTCCTGTGTACCAAAATGCCACTCAGGCAGGCAAAGTGCATTGTAAGGGAGGAACATACCTGTCAGAAATGTGTCCCTCCACAAAAATAGAGTCTAAAATGGTAAGAATTTGTTCCACCTTCTCAGTCTGCCATACCACAAAATATCTTGGGGTTCACATAACCATCACAAAGACAGCCAGACAATAGCTGCTCTACCTCCATGGGCTGCGGAGGCTGAATATGGACGTCGGGATTCTCTGAAACTTCTACAGGTGCACCATACAGAGTATCCTGTCTGGCTGTATCATTTCCTGGTATTAAAATTGTGCAGCCCTCAACCGTAAGGCACATCACCAAGACAGAGCTGCCATCCATGGAAGACCTCTCTACCCAGCGGTGTAGGATGAAGGCCAACATGATCGTTACAGACCCCAACCACCCCAGCCACAAACCGTTCTGCCTGCTGCCATCCAGCAGACGGTGCAGCAGCTTCTGGCCCTGCACCACCAGGCTTATGGATGGTTTCATTTTCTCAGGCCAAGAAAATGAATAAGGGTATTCCCCAAAAAGGCAAGCTATTTTTTAAGTCCTCCTGTTACTCTGTCTACATACTTTCTACAACAGAATTACACCACATACTGCTGTCATGTGAGTCTTCAGTGAATTTCTGACAGGGGCCTGTTAAATGGACCTAAGTTTCAGTGTTTCCTTACTTGCTATATTTCTGCTTGTTTTGCAGAATATTCAGAATAAACGTCATCTGTCACACTTGCCGCTTCCCAAGAGCTTAAAAACCCTCTTGCCCTCCCTCCATCTCAACATCCAGCACTTTAGCTGATGACAGCAACATCAGTGGTCTTGCAGTTTTTTTATGTTTTTTCGCCATCGCTGTGTGGTATTCCTTGACTACCATGTTACTAAGTGCATATCTTTAAATATATCAGTCTCAGTCCCAACAATTCAAAAGAAAAGATGACATTTTGACTCAAACTCAACTCACAATCAAGGGATATTGTGACATTTTTATATATATATATTTTCTAAGTCATTTCCCCGAAGTGGCTTGCAAGCTCTGTTAGCATGCCCTCAATAAAATAACAGGTCATGCTTTTCGGCAAGCATTTAGTTAGCTGTCCCCGTAAGCAGAATGCTAATGATGCCTGAAAGTCAATTTGAGAACAATAAAACACAGATATGGAAGCTTTCATTTCCCCAAGTATGATAGATGTCTGGTGAAAAGTAAAGTAATCCTGCAAACAAACTCAAAGTAACATATTCAGTCTGAAACTTCATCAACTATGCTGAAGGAAAACAATAGCTGTGATCCAGAAAAGGAGGTTACTGTGTTATTTTCACATCCTATTTTCCTTCAAGTCATGTTGTTGTACCTACAAGAGGAAATCTTAGAAGATTCACTACAGCCCTTGCAGGGCCCTCACATTTGCAACCATCCATCTCCTGCAACTGGCAGCTCGCTATAAATTTCGACATGCAGTCTGGGAATCGATTGCAACTTGAGGTCATTTATAACTGTGCAGGGTCTTTGAGCACTGACTGATGGGGAAAATATGGCAGCACCATCCAGATGACATCTCCAGCATCCCTAATTGGTTCACGGTATATGGATGGAAAGGCCAAATTGACGGGTGCATGTTATGTTTTGATAATTATAGGGTGCTGCGTTTGCGGTATTCAGGAAACCGGCTGCTGTTGCTGGGAATGTAAGGTCCTCGACTTTAGTGTAGTATTAATCACGGGTCAGGAAATCATTTACAAAGCGGGCCCGGCAGAGGAGAGCTATATGTTAAATATACTGTAGGTTGAATCATTTGACAGATGTCTCCCATTTCAGCCTTCATCTCCTCATTACGTCTAACATTTAACCACACCATGTTACCACACCAAGATGAAAGGTTTTTACATTTACCCTGAACTCTATAATACACTACGCATTAAACATCCTGCCATAAATCAAATGTGTAAGTGTACAATATAGGCAACTATTTTACCAAACTGAGAAACCGCTGACACAGTAGAGAACTATACCCAAATGACCTAAACCTCTAAAGTTCAACGTTTGAATTCTGTAGCAACCATCAACATTTTGAAAACCAGTTTCCAGATGCAAATTGTGTTTGCGAACTGCCAGCTTCTCTGACTCAATTGTATCATGTCGTGTCCAAATCACTCAGCAAATGCCATAAGACTGAGCGTCGTACTTTATCCCTGAACATATCTGGGCCAGCGATAGTGTGTGAGCTACATTCATGTCATGGCATATCTCCCACAATACGCAAATACAACATGGTGGCAGGGTTGTAGATATACCAGGGGCCCAGGACTGATGAGCCCTGACAAGCCTCTCACAGCTGGCACTATTACTCACAAACAGCCAGCCCCGCCGACGGCCAAAAGGGAAATGCATCCTTAATAGAAAGAAAGGTCAAAAGTCACTGATTCCTCTGTCATCCAGCTAATTGGCAGTGTGTTTTGCTAACCCTGGAGGTACACTTTGTGGGTCTCTAATGATGAATTCAAACTAAAGAGAAGGAAGCGCTCTCTATTTTATTCTTTGGTATGCTGTTTTAATATACTGAAGGGCAAAAACATAAGTATTAAATAAAATTCTAAAATAATACCAAAGATGCATGGGCTCTAAGACAGAGCAGTCAAAAAAAATTTACAAAGAAGAAAACAAAATTTTCAATGCAGGTTGCATACCAAGGACACGATTATTGTGTCCTCAGGATTATTGGGATTCTGTTCCTTCACAAAGAAATGTGTGACAACAGCAAGAATTGGATACACTACTTTCACATGTTAGCTAATATTTAGACTGTAAGAAATGGAACATGTTTAAAGGGGTTGACTTATAGTTAAGTAAGAATGAATCAGTGAAATTAAAGTGGAAAGCTTCACAC
>JAOXYL010000065.1:5737941-5748309 GCA_028564955.1 Terapon puta
ATATATATATATATATATATATATATATGTGTGTGTGTGTGTGTGTGTGTGTGTGTGTGTGTGTGTGTGTGTATGTACATACTTTCATACTTTTGAAAGACACCTCTTTATTATTCATGATGAGACATTCATGAGGAAGCGTTAAATGTTTAAAGTGTGACGTGATGATGTAAGCGAAAGAACGCCCATTTCCGGGTGCGCATGCGCTGAGTTAAATTTTGTGGCGGGGAAAACAAGACCAAAACATTTAGCTTTTTTCTTTATTTACACATTTTTTTAACCGAGAAAACAGCCTTTTAATCGCGAAGTACAAGATGGTCGAGGGTCCGGGCTGCACCTTAAACGGAGAAAAGATCCGCTCGAAGGTTCAGAAAGGACAGAAAGTGAAAGAAATCAGAGGAAGTTTGATCCCTGCGACGGTAAAAATGTCATGTTTTTCTATACAGTGACGTCTCTATATATTTTTTACTGCTGTATTTTAACAACTGTGTGTGTTTTTATAGAAAAACGGAGAGCAAACACACTCTTTCCACCGTTTTCATGGCTGTCAGTACACCGGTGTGGAAACTCTGGGAAAGGAGCTCTTCATGTACTTTGGTCCAAAAGCATTGAGGTAAGGAAGACATGAGAGAAAATCTTTACTTTATTAACTTCTACCTGACACCTGTCGGATTACATGTTATCAGGAATATCAGATTGATTTCAAGGACATTTTTATCTTAATTTTAGCCATATTTAGTCACATACTTGTTGTATATACTGCATATACTTCACCGTCACACCTGTCTGTCAGTGTCAGGTGTGTTGGAAAAGTATATGAAAAAAAAATAGACATAACAGCTGAAGACAAGGACACAAAAGCTGGATGGTAAAGAACAGGCTGGAATACATAGGACTATTATGGAGACAAGTTTGTGAAAGGATGGATAGATTTTTATTTATCTCCAAGAGAAATTTACAATACTGATATACAGAAATACAGAAAGAAGCTCCAGTGACCACAATACAAACACAACATAAGCTATAAATAACTCAAATAAGGCAAAGAAAAGTCATTATTGAACGTGTATAATGGAGTGGGTGACTGAGTACAGCATATAAATGTGTACATGTCTGTGCATGCATGCAGGACAATGTATAATGATATATACACAATAAAAAAAAAAAAAAAAACTGTAAGCATGTCATTTATTCTGGAAGCGAGTGGAAATTTTTGAGTTAGATGACCACTGACATTACATGAGTGATTTTAGTGTTTATTCGAGTGATAGTCTGCAGGAAGATGCAGAGGATGTGATGGATCTGCAGTCGTGTTTCCTTTAGTGACATGTAAGGAGTAACTTAATTCGTTCGGTTAAGGGTGAGGAGCTGCGACGTTCATTCACACTTCAGCTTCAACATTTGTGACCGTCTCAAAATTCTGTGGAGGGACTTTTTCTTTGTGTTTACGGCTGCCATCAGAACAAATTATGTTATGAAGTACGATAAATATTATTCGTGGTGGCATTAACGCTGAAACTCTTAAATCCGACACAGAATCTGGTGCGTAACAAAATGTGGTGAAATGCCAGATTATTCTTTAAGTCGGCATTTGGAGACTATTTCCTTGTTGATCTCCTCATTTAAGTTGTCCAATGCATTTGTTTTTCACTAACTCTTGTGATATTAATGGGATAAATGTATCAACAGTATCATATAATCTTTAAATGTGTACTGTCTTGCACTGTATGAATACAGATGGTGACAAATTAAAGGAAAAACCAACATGGGTCTCAGTAACATGTTGGTCCACCACACTCCCTCAGAACAGCTTTAAAGCTCCTTGGCGTTGATTCTCCAAGTTTCTGAAGTGCCCTGGAAGGATGAACAGCATTTTTCCGACAGATATTTCCTCATTTGGTGTTTTGATGGGAGGTGGCGAGCGCTGTCTAACACATTGCTCCAAAATCTCCCACTTCTCTTCACTTGGGTTGAGATGTGCTGACTGTGAAGGCCACAACATATGATTCACACGGTTTTCTTTTCCATTTAATGACCCCTTGTGCCTTGTGGATGCAGGCACGATCCCTCTGGAGGAGACATTTCCTATCAGGACTGAAGCGATTCACTTATATACAAAGGTGATCGCTCATAATAACTTTGTATTGATTTGCATCCACCTTTCCCTCAAAGGAGATAGGCGGACACAACCCATACCATGAAAATGCTTCTTTTTCTTTCATTCGTCAAGTGTCTGTATCTTTGTAAAACACAATCCCAACTGTAACAACGCTTTTAAATCCTCACACAAAAAAACCACCAACTCCACTGTAGATAAGAGTGATTGATTTATACAGCTGTATTTTGCGAGAAAGCAGGTAGTCGTGTTGAAGTACCTTGCGTGAGAGCACTTCAGCAGCTCACATTATCGCCGACAGACACACAACCAGGCTACTGCTGGGTTCGGACTCTGTGACATTTCTGTTGCACAATGGCGTCTCCAACCAGCAGGTCACCTTTCTGTCCCTTTGTTGCCGTGCCTTATATAAACTGAGACATGCTATCTGTAAATGGAATTTGTCTTTCTCTTTCTTTCATCCTCGCATCCTTCAGAGTCCACTTTGGTATGAATGGATCAATGCGCATAAACCCTGCTGAGAGGCAGAATAGGACCGGCTCCATACCAGTGCTGGAAATA
Source organism: Terapon puta (assembly GCA_028564955.1). NCBI lineage: Eukaryota > Metazoa > Chordata > Actinopteri > Centrarchiformes > Terapontidae > Terapon > Terapon puta. Next base: position 5,740,619 of record JAOXYL010000065.1, read on the forward strand.
CACCTGACTAACGACGTTGTGTGCTTCTTTGACAGCACTGTGGAAATAAGGTAACGGGGACACCGGCGTAGCCTAGATAGATTGAGGTGACAGAAGTTCACCTTGGGGTACGAGTCTCATTCAGTGAGTATGTCCTACATTAGGCGGTGTCTGAAGACGGTGGGCATTGTTGCATGAAAAACGCAGCTTCTCTGCCTCGACATTTGTCCTGTTCATTGACTGTGAGGTCGTGGCGCACTGTTCAGTCGCCAGACAGACATTTATTTCTACTCTCTGAACATTTCACCTACGCTGTCCTGGCTCATAACAAACAAACTCCGACGGAAAATGTGAAAGGAACCATTTTGAAATGTATAATCTTAAGAATGCGCCGGTTGACCTCGTGGCAACAGCAGCCATATGTTTTCTAAATTCTTCCAGTGCTGTATTGTAAAACCCGTGCGCTCGCAGGTTGACAGAGGACTGCGAGCAAAGGGTGAGGGCCATGGAGAGTCTGGACGTGTGCTCTCCCAAGTTCAGCTTCCCCCGCTGTCAGGAGGTGGTGAGGAGCCAGAGTGGCAGGATGCTCTGCGACGTTCTCCTAGACCAGGCCGTCATGCCGGGAGTCGGAAACATCATTAAAAACGAAGCCCTGTTTGACTCGGGCCTCCACCCAGCCGTGAAGGTATGGAAAAGATGATGGATTGTGTTCAGCAGAGGAACAAAAAAAAAAAAGACAGAGAGAGAGAGGAGGGTAAAAATGCACGACAACTCTCACAGAAAAAGTTCAAGCTGTTGTATTATTGAGTGATGCACCGCAATGAGGAAGCGGGGAAAAGACAAATAAGCGCATTGCGGCACAGATATGCCTTCCCCTCGGTGCAGTTTGGGAAGGGAAATGTTTTTCATTTATTCATATGAATGTTTTTCCTTTTTTTTTTTTTATTGAGACTCAAATAGGGGTTTCCTCTTTCATTTATAATTTATTTATTTAAAAAAAAAAAAGTCCAATATTTTCCCTTCCTGATCTGGAAATCATATCATGTGAGATGTGAAAGATCAAATGCTTCCCATTGCTCTGAGGGAATATTTTCATTAAGCAAACAAGAAAAGTGGGATTTTTTTTTCTTTTTCACCCCCCCCAGCATTGACCTATCCTGCACCAGCAACATTTTGCAGCATGAATACTTCTATTACTCAACTGTTACCAGGGGCTCTGCTCTGCTCCCCTTAGAAAGTATTAGACGGGGTGAAAGAATATAGCACACTGGACCAAAACATTAATCTAAGACTTTTGGCCCTTCCTTCTTCTGGGGCCACTGAATCTTTACGAGCTTCCCCTCCATTATCGAGCCCCTAGGTGTCCTGAAAGAGCTACAAGTGGTGTGTGTGTTTGTGCGCTTTATATCTTCCCTCCACCGTGTGAGGCAGAGTTAGGTCCTCGCTGCCTGGGCTGCGAGTCTGAAATAAATTTTTCTCCGTTGCATCATTTCAAATCCAGTTTTCATTCATGTCTGGTGGTTTTTATTGTTTATATGCTTGTATTATTGATTTGCTGACTGTGGAGCGCCCTCCGTCTCTGTTTTTGAAACGAGGAGCCGCACAGATGAGGTTCGCTCGCTCTCCGGCTGTGAGCTGTAAACTAACCGCGCCACTTCACTTTCAGGTTCAGCAGCTGACGGACGAGCACATCCACCACTTGGTGAAGATGACGCGCGATTTCACTCTGCTGTTTTACAAGGTCAGACGTTTGTGCATCAACAGCACAGAAACACATGCATAAAAAAAAAAAAAAACAGCGTTGGAGGAAATCCTGGTACATCAGCGCATCTGCATATTAAGTTGCTTTCACATTTACTTGTAGGTATTTAGCTGACACTTCGTTCAGACTGACTTGCAGTAATGGATTAGCTGAAAATCCTGTATTGCTGAGGAAGGCGCCTGGAGAATAGACAAAACAAATATTCCTGTCTGCGCATAATAGACGAATAAGGGGAGGTGAATGTTTTTTCTTCTTGTCCTCTTTATCCTCATCTTTTTATTCACTCTTGTCTGCCCCCCTCCCACACCCCGCCCCTCGTCTCTATCAGTGTCGCAAATCTGGCTCTCCTCTCTACAAACATTACAAAGTCTACAAGCGTCCCCAGTGCGGCCAGTGCTTTCATGTCATCACAGTCTGTCGTCTTGGAGACAACGGCAGGATGACTTACTTCTGCGAGCGCTGTCAAAATGGAGATCCCAGCAGGGTTGACACCAGGTAGAAATCTTTATAGACTGCTCGCACTTTGACTGAAAAGGGGGGGGGATTGTCGTGCATTTTTCTAAGGACTGTTACTGAGGTTTCTGCTCAAAACTTTTACACCAGTAATATTTCCTGTAGCTGAATAACTAAAAGTTTTACCATGCCATTTTTTCACAATGGGATGGCATATTGTGTGTAATTATTTTATATGTATATGTATATCACATGTAATTCTTCTCAATATAATGTTGTTGCATAGGATAAACCCTTTTCTGTAGGCTTTGGTTTGTTCTTAATACATCACCGTGATTTTAATTCAGTTCCAAAAAGCATCGCAGTGAAGCTACGTGTCATCTCTCAAAACCAAGAAAGTTCCAAAGCCTTTCACATAATATGTTAAATTTTAGAGAGGCCATCTTTTCAGGCAGATGGGCTTGGCAGGGAGTGGGAGGTGTTATGGGGGGGGAGGAATTAATGCGCATATAAGGCTGTGTTTGCCAGACAGGGCACAGGCTCAACACCTCCTGGGTTGTGTTTGAGCAAAGCTTTCCGAGGGGTTAGAGCCTAAAGCCCTTACAACGCATTACACAGCTGATAAAGCAATCTGTGAGGAAAGTTTCCTGAAAGCCACTGCTGCCCCCCCCCACCCCCCTCCCTCCGATGACTGTTGGCATTGCAGATTTGCCTTCTTGTCAAACACAGTCGAGCTTCATGTCAGAGCACTAACATGTATGCTCGGAGCAATTACATGAAACACTTCTTGCATATCTTCATCCTCTGCTCGAACAGCAAATGTTTGCCTAGTTAAAGTTCTCTCTTTGCCAGTCGTTTCTCTAATCGGGTTACAATAATTGCTGTTGAATAATTTATTTTTATTGCCCATTTAGCACTCGCAGTTCCAAGAACTAACTGCTTTTAATATAAGTAATCATGGAAATGCACGCTTACAAATGCACACACAAATAAATTCTCAAAGTATTCCTCAGCTAAACGCCTCAACTGTCAAGTAAGACAATTAAGTAGTAATTTATGTCACACTTCCCCTTATGGAGGAGCCATTCTTCAGAAATGGAAACACACTCACTTACTAGTTTATTAGACGGGCCCAACATTAATGCAGTGCAATACACCGGCCCTGCAGAAATCATAATAATGCACTAAACAGGTTTCTCTGTATAACATTAAGTGAAATGCAGTGACGGTATTTGTGCTTCAGTGCATGTTTCATTCATGAGTAAGCCTGTTTTTAGCAACAAAGGTTTCTGAGCATCACCGCTGTCACTCTTGTGTTTCCTTTCATCCAGTAAGCTCCCAGTCAGAAACAGCCTGATTGGCTGGGCCTGCGGCGAGAGAGCCAATGATAATGTGGCTAAGAAGGAGGAAGAGGACTGGGCCTGTCAACTCTGCACGCTCATCAACCAGCCGGAAGCAAAAGCCTGCGATGCCTGCCTCACTCCGAGACCTGAGGGTGAGTGAAATGTCACAGACGCTCAATTTAACGGAGGGACTGAATAGTATAAATAAAGTACAAATAAAATTACGGCAAGCTGTAGTCTAGCTGTTCATCGGAACGAGTCCACCCTCCATTCATCCTCATACTTCTGAGCAAGGCTTCGAACATCAAGCTGTTGAAGTGGCGCCGCAGTCGGGCGGGCGGCCTGACTTCATAGTGGCGTGTGCTGCACAAGTAATGAGCCTGTCTGTCAGTTTTTCTCTCACTATCTTTAAGATTAAATTACAGCAGCAGTGAGCTTGTTCGAAAGAAATTCAACCAGCAAACCACAGCTGAATGAATTTCTTCTTTTTTTTTAGAACCACACAGCCAAATTTCAAATAAATCACTTTTTTTTAAAAATGACATCAGATTGAACAGCTGTGTGTAATTGCCAAAGGTCCATTTTATGCTGAGCTTTCCATGCGCGGGTGAACTGCTGACTATCGGACGTCAGCGTAACATTTTGGCATCGTTTCCTGCAGTTGGCTCAGATAATGTCCCGATCTAAACACTCCGCACTTTGGACAGGACAGAAATGTGCATTTTCAGATGTGTGGCTGCATTAACAGTTACCATAAAAAGTATTTTGTGTTTTTATATTTAAGATTAATGTATATTACTTTGCACAGACCTTTCTTTTTTTTTCACTCTGACAGTGAAGGGTCTGTTCAGTGTTTGAAAAAGAGTCACAACAAATCCCCTTTGATGAAACGATAAAACAAGAGAGCCCAATACATATTTACAAGGACTGTAGTTTTAGTGTGCCCATCGACTGTACAAAATAGAAATACATGAGATTTTTGAGCAGACATGAGTGTGAGTAATGACTGGATGGTTGCATTTTATATATGTGCTTTTATAGGTCTGTGAATGAATCATGGACATTTATTTCTCCAGGGGAGGTCGACCGAGTACACTTAGTCTTTTTCAGTAATGTCACAATTTGCATTTGTACAGTTATATATTTACATCTTCTGCTGCTGACCATTGAGATGCTCCACTAGAACAGCCGGAGGTCAAGTGCCTTGCTCAAGGGCGCATTAATGGTTTTTGAGAGACGAGCAAGTTATGCTTAACAGCTCGCAGGCATCTCTCTTCACCATCCCTAAAATCTTAAATGATTTGAAAACTTTTATTATACGTTTCATAGAATTTTGCATAAGAGCATCCTCAGCAAACAGATTGCTTGACAATTTATTCAGCTACACAGCACAGCAGTCTGCTGCTCACTGGTAAATTTTATGGCAAGCTAACCACTTAATGCTAACAACAACGTGTATTTTGCGAGAGCAGCCAGCGCATCAGATTAAGCTGCAGCTGCTGAACATGAAATGAGTTTCTCACTCTGGCTCCATCTCCACAGTCCACAAAGACGACATTAGCACTGAAGCATCACCCTTCACAAGTGATTTGATTAAATACCCCTGCATTGCCTTCAAGAAGCCACAAGAGGAGCTCAAAGTCAACTGGAGGTCTGCGCTCGGGACTTCCACCCTCGTTTTCTCCGACTTGAGCAAGAAGCCAAAGCCTGTAAACTCGCCGCTCTCCCCAGCCGGCAGTCATTTGAATTCCTTGGCGGCAGAGCGAGGTTTATATAAATACAGCGTCTGCCAAGGGACAACAAGCCCCAATTATGCCTCTGGTGGCTGGCAGAAGCAAAGTGCCGAGCTCTCCAACGGGGAATCACTGGCCTCCTACAGTCACCCATCCAAGAAAATGAGAATTGATCACAGTCCCTTTCCCAGTAACAATGCTCAAAATGGAACCCCCAACTCACGGTGAGTGAATCTCTGGCTTGGCTATTCATGAATAAGTTTATAATAAGAGAAGTTTTTTGCAACTTCAGGGAGATAAGTGGGATAAAAAAGCATCTGACTGTGGAATTTTTAATGCAACATTGTTAAAGTTGAGATTGATAAATAGCCATGGTAGGATGCCATGCAAATACAATTATGACCTACACGTATCAGACGCAAGCTTGAAGAGAGGTTGTTTGTAAGCTAACGAGGGGCGACGTGACAGGTACGCTCGCGTTTTACTTTCAATTTATTTCAAACTAATAAGAGCGTTTCCTCACATCTGCCAGCGCGAAGAGAACAGAAGCGACCGGCCGGAGCTCCTCCATTTCATCCGGTCCCAGCGCCCCTTGTTGTGCATCCCATCGTCGCCCAGCTGTCCTCAGAGTGGTCCACAAAGACGGGGAGAATAAGGGCCGGCAGTTCTACGCCTGCTCGCTTCCCAGAGAGACCAAGTGTAACTTTTTCGAGGTGATTTTTCTTTTAATCTCCATGGCCTTGTGCAGCTTTAATTTTTTTTTGTTTTGTTCAGTTTTAGCCTCTCCAACAAATATTATCGTATGCTGGCATCAAATTTTAAGTGCTGGAAATAAAAGTTTACGTCTAAGTTAATAAAACTTTATTTTCTGTGTTGCAGTGGGCTGACTTGCAGTTCCCTTTTTGTCACCACGGGAAACGCTGTTTAATGAGGACGGTTCTGAAACTAGGACCCAACAATGGCCGGAATTTCTACACCTGCAGCTTTCAAAAGGGTAAACAGTGTGACTTCTTCCAGTGGGCAGAGAGTGGACCGGGGGTATCCATTCTCCCCGGCTGTTAATGTCTTTTAGCAATGCATCACTTCTAAATGAAACCCTGAGCCTTGTGTTCACATGAATAAATAAATGAATACAAAAACGGACCTGAAAACGCTGTATTATCCTTATGGAATATGCAGATTTTACTGATCTATACCTTTAACAGACAACACCTACTAACTATATGTCCACACAAACGTGCATTTGTATCATGTCCTTTATAAAGAGTTATCATGAGGAAAGTAAAGTGATAAATAAAGAATTTAAAAATATGAAATAAAAAAAAGTGCCCCATGTTTCACTTTAAATTACATTTTATTTGTGAACTAAAATCATCAGTGCAAAGATACAGTTACAGACACTGTTAATTTATTGAAGTACATAAAAGAGGCGCCCTCAGTCATACAGAGTTTAAAAGCAGTCAACAGATTTCAGGAGTGGTGTGTCTGACTCTGAGTCCGACACCATGAAGTGGAACTGGGAGAAGCCGGGGACTTTGTTACAGGCCGCACCTTCACGGATCAAAGACAGAGACAAATGACAGGTAATCCATTACAGTTTTACTCCCCTCTCATCTAGACTGCATTTAAGACCAGTATCACATGTGATCTGTATATACCCCTGCCATTTGAATGCTAAGAAGTCCAGTCACATCTTTTTTTTTTTTGTATATATATTATAACTGTTCACCTACATGTTCTTGGTGTTACATTCTGATCTATTTTTTCACACATACCACATGTGACAGTATGTGTGGAAGTGATAACAAAACATTTTAATGAACAGATTAAATGCTCTGTATTTTAAGATGACAAGGTTATGTTGAAGTTGTTTTTTTTTTTTAACCTTGAGTAGGGATGGTAAAGGTTTGTTTGTCTTGTTTCATTCCTTCCAATGATTTCACACTGTCCCACTGATCTACAGGTGGCAGTAACTCACCGAGATACACAGTTACGTGTCAGTGCAGGCAGTTAAGAAGCAGATCACAAGGTAATAAACAATGGATGCAAACAATGCAGGGTTTAAATGTACAGAAGTTTTTTTTCTTGTTTTAATATAAAGGAACTGCCGCCCACACATGTGTTAGACCTTAAGGATAACTATAATGCATGTTGGTGAGTAATCCTGTAAACACAACTTTTGTTTGTGTACCAGAAGACTCCACGGGGCACCTTTAAATTCATGAGGTTTCTGGAGGAAGCGAGAAATGGCATGCCACTTTAGCTGCCACGCTAATTTGAAACTTTTGTCGCCGTTGTCATGAGAACACAACACACAACAATTATGAGGGAGAACAGATTGTGCCTGGATGACAGAAGACGGTTTAATGTAACTTTAATGAAACTGAAGTCTTAACTGTACAGTTCAAACTGTGAACAATA
>JAOXYL010000065.1:5758105-5768454 GCA_028564955.1 Terapon puta
CTCTCTCTCTCTCTCTCTCTCTCTCTCTCTCTCACTCTGCAAACTGAAATAACTGTACTTGGTATATGGGCATCCATGCACAGTGGTTTGACCGATGCATTTGCTGTTCGAGCCTGGACAACCAGCAATGTGAGGATATTAAAGCAAAACCCCCAAAAAAGAAATCTGAATATTGATACCAGAATATTTAATCGTTTCAAGACACTTTAAGATAAAAAATGCAATTTTGCAGAGGCACACCAACTGAAGTCATAGAGCAATAGCAATTAATCTGCTGTGTTGACCACTGTTTTTACTTTCAAAATAAAATGGAAAATACAGTAACATCACTGTACAGGATAAAATGATGCAGAATACTAATTGTCACTTATTTGTTCAGTGATTTATGGCAGAAATTATATATTGCTGTTCATCAGTCTCACTCTCTGGGCTTAATTGTTTTCTATTCGAAATGTATTGTATTAGTCAGCAGATTGTGGCCACTTTATGTCACATGACTGAACTTTAGCCTCAACTTCTCTCAACAAATCCCTATAAACCCCATTTTAAGTGAGTAATTTGGGGCCTACCTGATATTGTTGCATTCTTGAACGGCCACGTATTGATAACGAGCGGCAGTGATGCTCGTCCAACTGGGATTAATAACGATAAAGTGCAAATCTGCAGCAAGACTAACATCTTGTCGGTATAATAAAAACCTTACATGTGCATCACAGCGACACAGGACTGCTGTTATTTCTTATTTAAAAACGGTGTGTCGTCTTAAAGTCAGCTGACCATCAGACAGAAAGAGGAAGTGGCGGCATTTAATGTTTTCTTGTCTTTTTCTTAAAGATAATCCGCCGCAGAGAGACGCTACATGTTTCTTTGCGAAACGTTACATTTGAACTTCCTTGTTTTGTCACACGCACAGTGGGCGGGGTCTTCCTTAAAGGGACAGTACACACATTTCACAGCGGGGTCGTGGACTTGTGGCTCAAATGATGCAAATGGCCTGTAACATCAACCCAGACACATCCACTGGTTTGACAAAGACCAGAGAAAAAAAATACGTTTGTAAAAATAACCCAAGGGAATCTGTTCAAAATGACTTTGAAGGGAGTGAAGAGTTGAAATGAAATATTAAAGCTGCATTGTGTCATTTCGGACTAAGCCACTTAATGTACATGTTGTAGAAATGCACTTTGTACTGATAAGACAGGCTCCAATTAGGTCATGCTGACCCCACATCAGAGGATAACCGGGATGATTTTTGGTCCAATTCGCTCATCTGGATAATCTCGGGGGTGTTCCCAATTGAAGGCTGCTCCACATGGCTCTGTTAGTGAGAGACAGAGCGAATCATCATGTTACTGATCCGAACAGATCCCGTCTGATTTGAATCGCAAATAACAAACATCTTTAATATTTACAACCTGAAGTCAGGTACTGTGAAGAGAAAAGTGACCAGGAAGCATCAGAATTTAAAGTTAAGCCACGCTGATTCCATCCTTCAAGCCATGACTTCATCCACAGTTATATTCTTGTTTTTTTTGTTGTTGTTGAGTTTTCTTTTTGTTTTTCAGTGTATTTGCTTTTTACTGATCACACAGTTTTCTGTGAGATCCAAAGTCCTCTCCTTTCGCCTCTGAAAAAAGCTAAGCATTCACACCAACTGTGTCTTGACTGAATCATCTGCAATGTGCGCTCTTATGATTAAAATATCAAAATAAATCAGTTTAATCTGTTGCTATGCCTGTGGCCTCAGAAGGTTTTTAAAATCTGTTAATAATTTAAAAGTGCGCACCAGGCATTAGCAAACGAGAGCACACCAAAAGAACTGCATTGGCTTTTCACAACCTGTCATCAAAGCGTGGCCAATTACTCGCTATAATCTTTAAACCTACTGAACTCATGTTTGCATGTTGTAGGATGATTCTCACCATCAAGCTAAATGTCAGCATCTTAACCTCTCATAATGATTGTGACCACATACTGTTGCATTGCTTTCTCCAGCCGTTAGTGACTGCACTGACTGGTAGATGGCCAGATGATTTACCATCTTGGATTTTACAGCAGCAGGTTTAGATTATCACAACAGGAACAGCGCAGGTTAGATCAATATAATCAAGGCTCATTTCATTTAGGATAGCTGGTTTGCGGGAACCTGCTGTTCCTTTAGTGTGGCTCACTGTATGTGTGGCATATTAAAGGAAGTTAGCTATCATTAGTGAAATTAATTCCACCTGTGCTTTTCCTTTTTCAATTCAAAATGTCTGCTGTCAGAAAGGTGAGTTGATTTAGATGAATTTTCCCTTTGACTAATAAGGATAAGTTTTGCTTTGAGTGACTGTGAGTCATACCATATGGCACTTACTTGACACCACACACTGACTTTTTTTTTCCTCCTGTTAGATTGCTGAGAAGTTCACTCTTCCTCTGGTGAGTTTGTGTTTTTAACAGTCTCCCATTTAAGAGCGGTATATCTAAAATGAATATGTCAGCTGAACCACACTTATTGGACAAGAAACATCCAGTCATCCAGTCACGCAGATGTGCAGCACGGCCTTTGTAACCTGGTAGTTTTCACTGGCTGCCCTCATTATTCACAGCAGACTGCTCGGATTTGACCACCTCAGGGCAAAAGCTTAAACCAACCTCGGTGCAGTTGACAGCTTGGGACTGCGGTGACTTTTCTCAAGGGGTTCATTCACTGCGGAGACCCTGGGAAACCAAGGTATGTATTTGTCGCTTGCGCTTTTAGCAGATGTTGCTGCTTGTGCTTGTAGTAGATGTCTTGGCTCAGGCTAGTCTGTTAGTGCTTGGCAAATGTCAGCAAGCTGACTAAGCTGCCCCTGTTGCTGACTGTCTCTCAGTCTCCTTTCAGCTCTTCTGCACTGTGGTTTGACACACGTTCAGTTTGTTAAAGGCATGAGTGTGTTGTCTTAATGGCTCTCCTCCAGATCTGCTTGTTGACAGTTGACTGTCATAGCGCTGTCTGCTTCTCTGTCAAGCCACTGCATCCTCTGCTGTGCAGTTATTATCAAAAGTACCACCTGGAAAATGAGGGTATCTTTTATCTCACTGCAAACCAGCCTGACCTCTGGACTTTGCATGGAAAGCTTGGCATTTTTCACACATACAAGAAGTTATCATTATTCACATTTTTCCCCTCATACCGTATATTCAGCTAAGCATTAAAAAGTATGTTGGTGAAAGCACATCGATTGCCCCCAAGAAACATATTTTCCTTTTATAGAAATAGAATTAATGTCTAGCTGCAAGTTCATCTGAAAGTTATCAGGAAGCATTTCTGCTCCACATCTAAGATGAGAAGGGCTTTGCTGCTAGGATCGTGTGAAGTTTCCATAAAGAACATAGCCTGTGTCCCAATTCAGAGGCTGGATCCTCCAAAGGATGTGCTTAATAAATGGAATGGTAAATTGGGAAAAGTTTCATAATGCAACACAAATGAGGACACTTCGCATAGCACATGAAGGACAAATGGCCAATAGTGTAATAAGCTTCGGATTCTATATTTAAAAAAAGGGGAAAAAATGAAATCAGTGAGATAAAAATACTTTAAAGAGCACATAAAGTAATGAGGAATGTCTGGTTGATGAAATAACACAGAGAATCGCTCCACTGTCCAAAGTCCATTGAACGATGTAGCTTTACTGTTTTAAATTATGCCTCAGACAGATATAAATCACCGAAACATAAAAATGTCATTTTTGAAAGAGTGATGGAGCCAAAGGTTTTGTTTTCTATAAAGGAATGCAGGAAACAGAAGATGACCCCTTAGCATTGGAATATACTGTAGCCCAAATGTATCATGATTGATTACTTTATTTGTCTGCATGCTATAAATAAGGAGCAGACAATCAATACAGAAGCCCAGGGAAGAAAAAAAAAAAATCTAACAGGCTCACAGAGTTCCCGCTGTGCATGTATCATACAGTGGCAGTTCAGTTTCAGTCCTGTGCAAAACCGCGCTCCACTCCTTGTTTCCCCCACTGGATTGTGCTCATAAAAATAAATTGCATGACCGTCCAACACGGTTCACTCATACACTTCAGCTCAATGGAGATATTATTAGCCTATCAAAGAATGAAGAAGTGATGAATGTAAACCTTTAGATTTAATGCTTTATATTTTGATTACAAGTCACACGTCAAACTCTAAAATTCCCTTGGAGAACCGTTTTGGGCGCGAAGTCATCAGTTAAATGTCATCTTTAATCATTTAGGAGTATAAATCTATCGCAATGTTCCATCCGTCCTTTCCCCCCATCTCCTTCAATTTACCTCCTGGTAAGACGCAGTTGATGGTGACAGAGTGAAGGAAGCAGGCTGTGGTGAGAAGTTTTGGCATGCTCTCCAAGTCATACCATATGGCACTGCCTTGACACTACATACCTCCTGCTGGGTCTGGAATTTTTCTTTCAAGTTCCTGGAATAACATATCCCGGCAGAGGAGGCAATGTGTCCCTCAGAACAGAAAACTTGATAGAATTGGATCCTCTCATTTCGTACCAAACAAGAACAAAGCACGGGCCAGGCGGGGGGAAGCTAACAATATAGTCTAACCTTGAGACGTGGACGCCAACAGCCTGCCCTCTTTTACATTATTCATATGAAAAATACAATTTTCACTTATATTTTATTCATTGGTTTTTCCTTAAACAATGGGAAGTCTTAGTGTGATTTTGACAGGGGTATCTGACGGGGGAGAAAATGGATGAGAGGGAAAGAGAGTATTATTACTTTCACCTGTGTTATTGATCGAAATTAAAGAACAGCAGCTAAAAGAACAGCTTTTTAGTAATAACTTCATCAGTCACCGCTGTCCTTTCAAGTTGTTTCCTAATGTCCTTCATGACAGTCTCAGAGGGCATACGCAATGTCAGCATGGGCGAGTGCAACGGCATCGTGAGAAATTCATGTGTGGATGTCCAAACCTCTACACTGCTGTATATAAAACCTGATGAACGATGTTTGCCTACTGATAGACAGCTGCTGACAAAATGTTGCAATATACATTCAAATTCTAGTCGAGGGACACTGGATGTATGAGGCTGATATCTATATAGGTATTTGGAAAATGGAAATAGAACAATGCCAGCTGAAGTCTTTTTTTCCCTTCAGTCACATAAACAGGTATTTGTTTTGACGGGTTTTTTTGTATTTGAAAAATAAACTCAGCAGCGCTCTCTATTGGACAAATGACCATAAATATATGTGGAATTTATGTACTTTGCTCTCTTGTTAACTAGTGGTGACACCAGTGTACTGATATTCACATTAATACAATGCATCTTTAACAAGTCAATTTTGGCCTTTAATCTTTTCATTGATTGTTTCTAAATGATAACTGGTTCATCCGATTGAGTCTAAAGATCTCCAGAAACCCTATTAAAGATAATTCTAAAACGCTTCAAGTGGTACCATTTAGTGCTAATGCGGGGTGTAGTCTATTGTTATATTGCGGTTAAAATAAGACGAAAGAGTCAAATGGCTGTGGAACATGACCAGCAGATCAAACCCAACTTTGACTTGATTTTGAATATTGCATGCATTTGGTATGGCAAAGAAAATGTGAGTTGTCCCATTTTTGGAAACACAAAAAAATACCTTTTCGCTTTTTTTGCTAGACCTAGAGAGGCACTGTTTCACAAATTATATCTTTGATTTTTTTAATTTCTGAATATAAATGAAGGGAAACGGCTCGTTTGTCGTTTAATTGTGAACAAAGCGACTTTATTTCTGTTGAAACATATAGCACTATGTTGTCATTTATTATTCGTTTTGATATTAAGCTTGAACTTCATGAGTCTGTTGATGTTGCAGATGCTTAAAACGAACAGTTAATGACTGAATTAACTTGAGGAGCAAGCATCTCAGGAGAACTATTTTATGTCAGTTTTTTCTGTGTATATATATATTTACAAAACTTGAGAGCTCAGCATTTTACAAATCATCCTCTGAACACAGAAAGTGAAGTTAGAACAAGACAAATCCCCTAAAGGCTCCCCCCACAAGTTTTTCTAATTATCTCGAATGCCAGCAAAGTCAATTAGCTCTTTTTTTTTTTTTACGTTTTTTTTCCATGGGGTCCAAAACAGATGGCGCGAAGGTTTGTCCAGAGACTTGACTTTGTAACTCAGTCGCCAACGGAGACGTTCAGATGGTAGCGTGGACAAAACTGTTGAAAGACAAGTCGAGTTTCAAAGGTGATAAACGGGGTAAAATGCCAGCTAGGTGAGCCGCGATACCAGCTGTCAGCCACAAGAAGAAGAAAAAAAATCTCAGTCGATGGCTGGCACAGGACGAAGTATTCTGCCGAACAGATCGGTCTTCAGAGGGAACCATAGCCTAAATCTATCAAACAACTTAAGTTAATAATGTGCACCCACCAAAACGAGCTTCTTTCATGAAGTTACAGAAAATACTTTTAAAGCATAGCCAAGAAATCCCAATTACCTAGCTAATTGCTACGTTATTTCACATACCTTCTCTTTCTCACGTTTAATGGCCAACTGGGCTAATCACTACTCGTCCATTAAATAATTGTTATCATAAACAAAATTTTTTGTCAACAAGAAAACCTTATTGCTATACCGTAAGTTAATCGACTCCTTATTCATTTATAGACAGTACCGCAGCTGGATTACACAGCATTGTTCACGTCCTTGTGAACGGAATTTGATTTTTCGCTTTAGTCCTCAGGCATCCTAACCGCAGAGGACAACTTGAAAAGAAAAGGAAAGTTAATACCGCACGTACTGTAGGCAAAACCGGCATTTGTCTACTTTCTTTGGAGCGCCTTTCGATGAATTCTTCTTGCACAACAAGTCAAAAATATTCTACAACCAGTAAATCTGAAAAGTGACTCAAAAAGCTTTTTGTGCCGTTTTGACTCACAAACATTCCCAGTGCAGAAATGCCGAAGGGAGGAATAAAAGGCGCCCCCTGGCTCTTATTCAGTGCAGCGGGGGCTTTGAAATAAGTCACACAAACGCCTACATCGCATTTTGCTGTATATAAAATCACTCTCCTCAATACGCTCCCCTTTTCAGACTTCCTCATACTGTGCACGTGTGCTAAAAACGTCAATGTCATTCAATAACAGGACCTCATTTAAGCCGATCTATTGTATAAACCGTTCCTTTTTTTTTCTTTTTTTTTGATAGATCCGGTCATGTCAGCTCTTGAGATCATGTTAGCAAATCTGCATAGTCAGTCAGCCATCTACAGAGGCTTCAGGAGCTTAGATACAGCTGTATTATTTGTGATTGAATGTTTGAGTCTCCTGCAAACTAGGATTTGAGGCCATTCAGTGTTTGCTTTTTCATTTAGTTGAAGCTTGCCTGAGCAGACTGTCAGACATGCCGGATTTAAGATAAATCCATGCATGCACTTTCGAACTAACAGTGAGACTTCTAACAAGCAGGAACACAGTGCCCAGTTAGATGTCATGTAGACTGTGCCGCAGCTCGGGGGGGAAAAAAACAGGCTGGCTTCATAGCAGAGAAGGCAGTACAGCGCGGACCACACCAGCGTTTGTTGTCATGCTCCAGCCTTGTCCGTAGGCGGATGATTGCTTGAAAGAAACTTACAAACCCACTGCACACTGTGTCTACTTTTTACAAAAACCCAGGTATCCTCAAGGAGGAGGGAGCATGCTTTTGTGTGCACAAGCGGGCACAGTGTACTCTGCTACATCTGCTTTCAAGTTTGATTTAAGGTAATTGTTGCATTGTAAGCTCTCCTAAACCT
The DNA here is from genome assembly GCA_028564955.1 of Terapon puta. Lineage (NCBI taxonomy): Eukaryota > Metazoa > Chordata > Actinopteri > Centrarchiformes > Terapontidae > Terapon > Terapon puta. The sequence goes on from JAOXYL010000065.1 coordinate 5,765,863, forward strand.
AATTTAGTGCTATTACAATATTTCTTCTGCTGCAAACCTTGCATCGCTTCCTCTTTTTCCTTTTCTTTTTTTTCCTTTTTTATAGTATATATGCCAGATCTGTTTTAGTAAACATCATTTGTAAGCACCATGTCCCTTCTAGTGTTTGAGTAATATTCTGTTTATGGGACACAATCCAGACTTATTTATCTCTGATATGTATTTGTGTACAACAAGTGTCAAGTGACGATTTATTTTCCGTCATATTAGGAGCATCTGTCTTAAGACAATACAGGGAAATGTATAATCCCGACCTAGCGTGTATGCCCATTCTACACTGGACTGTCTAATAAAGCATAATGTACTCTTTTCCTTTCTGTGCAGCAGTTTATGACAAATGATGCAATAAGTTATAGTTTGTTTGTTGAATATGTGAAAAATGGCGACAGGAAATTAAGCATTTACTCTTTTTATGTTTTTTTTACAATTCACTTAAAGGAGATTTATCTCGCAGGAATCAATTTAAATGAAGTTGAACAAAGAAGGTCCTCAAGCACAATCCAATGAAAAAAAAAAAAAGACTGGACTTGGGGATTAACATAGAGGGAAAAAAAATGCATTCAGCATCCCTTGCAGAGCTGCATCTGGGAGGAGGCTCCTTAATTCTATTACATACATTTCTGTGCTGCTCTCTTTCCATTAATCGGAATCACTCCTCGCCGCTCTTTTTGTTGTCACAACTGATGAATTCAGACATCTCGGTAAAGGATTTAGATGCACTCCACATACCGCGGGTCTATTAAAGTCACTCTGCTGGGAGGGGAAAACGCTGTTTAGACAAAGGGAAGCGACAGAACAGTGCTCATCAGTAGCTTTAGTGATCCAGCTAAGTCAATCACAATGTAATTGTGCCACTGATCCAGAGGATGGGGCTGAAGCATTAACCACACAGTGCTGTTCCGCTGCTCTGTTTATGACACAGGGTATCTAATGATAAAGCTGCCGTCTTGTTCTCGCATGACAAGGCTAATTGTAAATTGAATTGCAGCTCACATGAAGACCACTAGATACTTTAAATCAGCTTTTCCGAGCGGTTAAGGTCTAGTTAACAGCCCACTGTGAGCTAGACGTTTGCCACTTATGTGAATGGTTTGAATAATACTAAAGCAAGAAAAAAGAAAGGAGATGCTGAGGTGGATGTTGGGTTATTCTCCTGAAAATATAGCGCTGCCATAAGGAAAACTCCAGGATTCTTCCGGTACACCGGATCCAAAAACCTGATCCATAAACATCCTCAAAAGATGTTTTAAGGACGGGTTGAGATGTCTTTAGAGGAGAAAACGTCTTGGTAAATGTATCACAAAACCACAGGTATTACTCTGGAGATTTAAATTCCTCTTCATGCATAAGAGAGCAAGAAGAGGCACACTTTTTTTATTATTATTATTATTATTTCCGGCATTGGCAGGGCCACGTCTGTCTTTTCCCTCTTTCTCTTTCTATCCCCTGCTGCCTGAGAAGTCCTGATAAGAAGCGCAAGTATCTGGGGAAGAGTAACCCCAGCGAGCCGAGGTGGGATTCAAATTGTTTGATGGAGTGGCTGATTAGCTGTTTTTTTTATTTTATTTTTGGATTTTATTTTCAGTTTTTAACTCCCCGGTTATTGCTATGGGACACCGGGCTTTGAAGCTGTGACGTCGGTGCCATTCCAGTTTTTTTTTTCCCGCCAAGCAAATGTGTAGGGTGGAAGGGATTAAATTATTTCTGTCATTGTATTACCGGCAGACACATAATTTCAGCTACTGTAAGGGCCATTCACGAGGCTTTAGAGGCAGAGCTACGTTGAGAAGTTATTTCTTTGTTCGCTTTAAACTTACGTGACTAGATTGGAACAAAAAAAAATCAAAACGCATTAATTACTTTTCGACTCAAATATCCCCATTCTCTTTTCGCCTTCAGGACTTTACCTCCAGCAGCCCATGGCAAATTGGGAGAGCAGTTTTAACCTAACCACTGTGACAGCCAGAGCCAGAGAGGAGGCCTTTAAATGTTCTTTCATTAGATTCATTTAAACTACGCTTTATCCGAGGGATGTGATCTTTGTGTGTGTTTCCAAGATGCACACAAATCTCCGGATACAAATTGATTGGTATCTCTAATGCCCGCAAACACTTTGACACAGACATATGTGCGTTTGCTGCTGAGAGATATAGAAGTTTTTATTCTTTACACTGCTGTAGATTATGTGACCATCGGATGAGATACGCGTGGATTTCCACCAGTAAAGGTTGTTAAAGCGGCAAGCCCCGAGAGGCTGTGGCTTACAGTGATTTTTAAAACAGCTATGGGGCGTTGTTAGGCGCCACGTCGCAGCCACGGTTAAGAGCGAGAGACATTTTGACATTTCAAAATGAGAGAAAAGGGCTGCTGATATTGTCAACAAAGCCAAAACCAACTATGTGTTTAGACTCTGTGGGCTGCCGCACTCAGCCCCGAGACCATATTGAAGATTTAATGATTCACAATTGCTTTCACTGTTTTTTAAAAAGGCTAAATAATTTGTGCTCTTCCAAACAGCTGGGCACTGTAGTTTAGGAAACGTTCCTCAAACAA
>JAOXYL010000065.1:5773958-5793659 GCA_028564955.1 Terapon puta
ATATATATATATATATATATATATATATATATATATATATATATATATATATATATATATATATATATATATGTAAATATATAGATCACCAAAACTGAAATTTTGTTCTAATGATTTGTGAAAAGTCTCTCACCCAGATTGCACCTGATTCCTGTTCATTCTGGGCAAAATAATGACACTAATAAGCAATGACAGATGGCTCATAACTTATTCCACACATTGTCATATGGATCAACTGAAGTTAACACATTTTTTGGGGGGAAAGGACACTGAAGTTGTTACAAAACCACTCTCTGTTTATGAGGACACAGTGAGGTTGTGTTATAGTCCTAATTAATGCGTGCAGAGGATTGAAGCTTCCATTTATGCCACAAGACATTTGGGATAACTTTAATTTATGGAGTACAGAGAGAACTGGTGCTCTGACACAAGCAGCAGGGGGTCTTTGAAAGCGGGCGGCATTTTGCCGTGAAAGAGCTTTGAACATCTCTCCCTAAAGCAGGACAGGAATCAAAAGCAAAGGCTAATGCGCCTTATGCACCACACTGTTCCATATCCAAAATTGTCTCGAACTGTTCATTATTCATAACAAATCCTTGTTAGGTTAGGTGCACGTCTGGCGTGGCAACAGGCAGCTCCCTAACTGGGAGATGCATGTTCGCTTTTAGATCATGACAAACGTATGTCATTTTACAATTGTACTTCTCCAGATCTGCATGAATTTAGCGGTGAAGCTAAATGTTATGTTGTTAAGGTGGAATGTGTTTCTTTTGTGCCGTTTCCTGCTCGGTGCTGTCTGACCCTCCGCTACCCCCCCGCAGAGCACCAAAGATGTTGTTGTTCTTGTCAGATGCTCACAGCAGCTAATTAGAGGGGGACTAACGTTCGAGAGAACCAATACCATTGCCATAGGTAGTTTAATGAAAAAAAAAAATCGTGTCCGCTTTCAGTAGACTTATAAACAATATGTTCTTCAAAGAATTTCTGCCTGAATAAACCAAAGAAACTGATGTGAGTCAGAGCACATGTGAGAGAGCTCTTCATGAAGGTAAAGTAAATTGATAGAGATCAAGCATATGATGCTGAGCTACTTCTACTGATGTCAACGCTAATGAGAGCTCGCATCGCAGAAGCAACATCTCCGAGGATGAAGGTTTGGTTTACACATGTAAACACTTGCCCGGCTGAACGATCAGGGACTAGATCCCCAGTAATTGTGTGGGAGCAAGATGTCACGTAGGAGCGTGCAGCTGCCCTCACTGCTCGCGTGTGAAATGTTTCATTTCAACACCACGGGGAGTTCAACAACTGTTATTAATGATGGAAAGTGCTTAGAAACCATTAATCCAGATGGTAATTGCGTGAACTTTGGACCAAACTTGTGTGATAGAAAGATACATCCTCTCGATGGACAAAATGACTGCTGATGGCGTCAGCTTCAATTATCTCCATGGTTTGCAATGGAGAGAAACAAATTGAATAGCTGTGTAAATGAAACTGCGAGCAAACCTTATGATCTGTGAAATTCCAAATGTAGCCTTGTGGGGTGCAGCTGGTAACTGTTTTTATCTCGATGAGCCTGAGGAGTTAAATAAACTTCATTAAGCCTTTTTTACTTCTGCAAGAGCTGAATACAGCTGAAAGTTACTCCCTCCGCACTTTACTCTACCATAAAATCAGTGCCTTAGTTAAAATAAAACACACCAGAATCTGTATTAAAATGTGTTTTCCCTTCGGCCCATTTCAGCTCTGTTTGGACGGCTTGAGAATATGTTTGAATAAAATGAGAATAAAATAGCCCACCTCCAATTTCTTGGGCTTGGCGCCGTGCCTAGCAGCCACAGTCTTCAGCGGTTTTGCCTTTTGTTTAGATTAGTATTGTTTCAGGAAAACAGAAACACATGTATGGTCTGTTATCTAATGACTGCCAGTGTGGCTACTGTACATTCAATGTCTAATTAAGTGTGATGAATTCTGAGTCTTAAGTCACACCATACCCTGCTGTAGGTCATTGATAGGACCAGCAGGCAGCGGTGCCAGTAAGTTCCTCAACGTAATTCACTGAAAATTATAGATTCCTATTCTATTTCACAATTGTTCAATAATTTGAGTGTAATGTGATCCTAACAGGGGATTTAGCAGAACGCACCGTTAATGCGACTGTTAAATAAACATGTTCTTGTCTTCCAGCCAGGTTTCACACGTTAAAACTCAAGAACGGTGTGAACGCAAAACGCAATAATACAAAACAAAAATCTGCCTGTTCTGGCTGTTCTTTTGGAGCAGCTCACAGGCTTCCTCTGGCAAAGGTTAACGTACATTTGATACTGGCTAACCTTTCTGTGGTATAATCAGCTATTATAAGAACTAGGCTCACATGTAAGAGTTTCGCTGGTGATCACACCTTGATCACAGTAGCTGGAGTCGTCTCAAATGAAGAAGAATAAAGCTTGTTACCAGGAATCATTTTAGTCTTTATGAAATCTTAGTACAGTTTTCATATGATGGTTGTAAAAGAAAAACAACCGTGCAGTATTCACCTTTTTTATGTATATATTTATGTACTTTACTATTTGTTTACTACTTTTTTCTCTTTTTTTTTATAAAAACACTGGTTTGATCATACTGGCAGAGCGTAGCACAGACTACAATCATATGACTTTTCCCCCCATGAAGGTGGCATATCTCAGATTGTTTATTTCTCTTCCCCCTACATTCGTATAAGGAAGTTCCTAGTCAAGTATCCTGGAGGAAAGACGGTACCTTCAAAATGACATAAAGCAAAGGTGTCTACCTTTGGGCTAAAATATTTCATGTTGACAGAAATAGCTTCAGCTTTTCCTGGCTCCAGCATTAATGTGCAGCCTTAAATCAAGCTCCATATCCCCTTTAAGAAAAAGATACTTTCCTACAGTTATCTAAGTTTCATGTCGAAACATATTGTATATACACCACAGCCCCTTCGGCATCTATGAGTGGTTTGAGTATTTTTATCTGAATGCAGTTCTCGAGGGGAGTGAGACTGCCGAACGCCCACACAGCCTCGCTGACAGCCTTCAAACTAAGCAGCAGCGCTGAAGCCTAGATACACTCCTTCAGTTTGTGTCATTGCAACGTACCTACTTTGACGGTCTTACGGCGGGTGGATGCCCCCTCGCACACATGCAAACACACGCCCACACCCGCGCGCAGTCAATGACATCAAGTGCTGATGGGGCGCCTGCAACCAAAAACTGCTGAAAAGTGACCCTGACCGTGCCCTTGTCACCGACTGTGGGTAACAAGTGAATGGAAATTGGTTTTACCTGAGTCAGGTAATCATTACTAAATGAATTTGCTCCTGAGCCAAGGGTATAAGTGGGATAAATATATATCTCTGAGATGAATACAAATTTCACTTATGTAATGAAAGGCAGCCTGGTTATTGATTTTGGAGGTTACACTCTGCATGCTTTTCATCGCCTGCCTCTACTACATTAGAATGATGAGTTTTCAATTTGGCAGGTGTTTACATGAAACTGTCAACAATTATTGCAATGACAATTTTAATGTTTTGTTATTTTTTCCTCCGGTCCTGCAGGTCCTACCGTCCAGTGCAAATATGCAAATGGTTTGTGTTTCATGCATGCATAATGAGCCTAAATGTGAATCTTGTCACCACGTTGATTTTTCCAACTCGAGTTTTTTGTGCACCGTCATCACCACGGCAGACACACATCACCTTCATTATCATCATCTCCACTGCCATCATCTGCATTCTAATCATCATTATAATCAGAGATATCATAATTATTACCATTGCGACTGTACGGTTGCCACAATCATTGCTATTGTCGTGCGTTAATAAAGTGGCAGTGATTCATTTCTCCGTGGCTCTGACTGCGTTCATTACGCCTCAATAACAGATGGACCCTGTTAACTGCACACGTCTGACGACTGCTGAAGTGTCGGCTTCAGCACACGGAGCAGCTGGGAGGACATGGCCCGTGTTTCAGAGCTGGTCCGCGCTCTTCAATAATTCAACCCTTCCAGCTGTCTCATATCAGGCCCAAAGCTCCTCGGCCTCCAAGCTCACATCAGAGTTATACCGAGGCACTGCAGTAGACCCAACTATAAGTGGACCTTTGCACCGATGTTGTTACTTAAAAATCAATGTCTTACACTGGCTATAAGAAGCCTCACAGCAAAACCCTGACCTTTGTTTTTTTCACAGCCCCTACTCAGTTTAACTTATTTTCTCTAAGAATTTGAGATATTTGTCTTTTTCTCTCTTTTTTTTCAGTCAAGACAGACTTTTTTGTAACGCAAGATATCTTTAATTATTGACTGGTGCCCTGAAGGAGAGTGGTTAAAGACCCTTGAATTTATTTTTTCTCCTATAGGCTTCTTGGAAGAGGAGAATGGATCTATGGATGTGGCATCCTGGTGAGATGAAAGTCTAATTATCTCTCAAGAAAACGAGTGGAAAGGCTTTTTAATTAGGACCCGACCGAATCCGCGCGCTGAGAATTTGTACATTGTGATGGATGGTGTGTGCATCTCCTTAGTGACTGCAGACAGAATAATAATCTGACGGAGGGGAGTGGACTGTGTAAAGCAGGGTGGCCAGTGAATAAGAAACCAGGGGGAGGAAAGTGTTAGAAGACTGGAGGAGGGGAAAACCCAAGGTAGGGTCGGAGGGAAAATTGGAGGCGTGTATTACTTGGGAGTTTGGAGGGTTGGGGTAAGACTGAGGGAGGCGTGCGAGGCCCAATCTTATGATTCACGAGGCAGCCAGCGGTGAAAAAAGAGGGGTAAGAGTTTGAGAGAAAGAGCGATTAGGATAAAAGAGGTAAATAAGACGGAGATGTACGAAAAAAAAGGCAGAATTACAGAGAAAGAGGGAGCAACAGAGCCCCGGAGCTGCAGCCATGATTGGTCCCGTTCCCAGCGTACAGCCGATTGGTTAGCCTTCTCCACACTCCCCTCTCCTTGGCTCTTACCTCCCCTCTCATCTCAGCAGGGGGTCCCACAGTCGCCAAGCCCCTTAATGCTCCCCTCCACTCTTCTGCTGCGTGGCTGGCATGCAGAATGCATAATCACTATATAATCATAATCAATGTCTGTGCATGTGTAGGAGTATAATAGCGGCTCGATTGAAACAGTTTTCACGTGTTTCTGTTTTTTTTTTTTGGTTTTTTTTGAAGATGGTTCAATAAGAAATGCTGTAGCGCACTGTATATGTGACGCACCTATGCAACAACAGCCTTTCATGTAAATTTACCAGGAAAAGAGAACGCGCGATAACGTGATTATGTCTGTGCTAACTCGATTATAGGCTTGAAAGAGTGGATGTGAGCTGCGGGTACATTAGGTGTGCCTCAGAATTTGAATGCTTTTGGAAGACAGCCTCCCTTTTATGTATTCAGAGCAGCTCAGGAAAAAAAAAAAAGGTGATATTCATTTATTCAGAAATAAACATGCTGTTTGGTTGCAGGTTCACTGTTAAAACCAGCAGCTTATTGATTCCACTTCCCCAGTTTCTGAGACCCTCCATGACTGTCCTCGCCTTTTTTCCCTCCTCATCTCGCTCATTAAAACTATTTAATAACCTCGACACAACCCCTCACCTGTACAGCAGCAGGGAATCATCACGCTTGATTGATAATTGACAAAATGGATGGAACAGATGAACCATTCTGATACTTCGGGGATTCAGCTGTCGCGTCAGCCAAGCCACCGCGTGTTATTATTAACAGACACGCTTGTTTTAACATGATTTTTTTGCATTTAACATCATTGTCGCAGGTGGGAAAACAAATATGCAGGCGCCAACAGAGCTCACATAATGAAAAGGCCAAAGGTTTTTGAAATAAATGTCAGCTTTCGGATTAACAACCACCTAAAAATACGCAGTTGGGATGAGACAGCGAGTGGGGGAGTGTTTCCTCCTCGCCGTGTGCATCTATGCAACAAATTGTACAGGTGGCTCATCTGTTCCAACACCCCGCTGTGAGCAGACTGGGCAGCATTTAAGGCACTAGCTGTGAAGTTTGGGGTTGGGACCCTCGAGGGGATTGGAGGGTGATTGGCTCTTTGGTGTCCGAGGAAGATTAATGAAACATGAAATCTCATGTAATCTTATCTTGGTATTTTTTTATCAAGTCTAATTGTTCGGCTGATTCCTTTTTTATTTTTTTATTATTTTGAACTAATGAACATTGTTCAGCCTCAAGGCTTCCTTTGATAAGTAATTATACGAAACAAAAGATCCCATTTTTTCAGGACGAAGATGTCAGGGAATCATATTGTATGTAGGAATCTCGTGTTTATTCAGTCTTAGTCTGACAACCGTGGGTTTCAAAGTCCTGAGGTGACTCTGAAACCTGACTCATTAGAAATCCTAACTATAGAAACAGACGGGGAGGCCATTACCTCCGCAGTTTCCTTTACATCCTAATCACAACGCATTCGCTCTGCTCTCTAATCCTCTGATGAGGACACAGTGACCTGCACATGGCTGTGCAGCTCCTCTGAACTCTTGTGAAGATGGATTAGTAGGATTCAGCCTGCCACGACTTCTTTTGATGAGGACTAACAAGACGTCTCAGTCTCAAGTTACACTGACTATAAAAGAGACTCTGCCTATATTATTCCGACTGTAGTCATTATCAGTATAGCATAACACCGATATGTGCTACTCAATACGCATTTCATCACTTTGAAAAATGTATCTTTTGTCTTTTTAAGCCTTTATTAATTTAAGTTTCATGAGCATAAGCGTGTCGCTGAACAAAGCATTAGACGCCTCGGCTCCTCGGTGTGAGCGTGCAGTCCTGTCAACTTTCAAGCCCCAAACGTGTCTTGCAAACCCCTTAATGTGTTATTTTTTTCCATTATTTTGCCATCACGTGACACACTACATGGCACATGACATTATGCTATAGTGCCTTTCTATGTGATGAAATTGAGACATGTATATATAATCTTCATACATGCCCTGAAAGTTATATACCATATACAGCCAAAGGTCTGGTACTCAAGTAGACTTTTCAGGTATTGGGTATTTCTGTTTGCGACAACATGCTTTAATTCCGCAACTCTCCAGAGGGAAATATTGTACTTTTTCCTCTAATACATTTATCAGTTTCAAAGTTGCAGAGCATGCAAAACATGCTACATGATAAACTCATGCAGCTTGATGGGGACTTTTTTTTTTTTAATTGATTGCTATTGCGATCAATAGCCAAGTGAAATGCAGGGATACAGCGCATTGGCTGACCAATCACATGGTTCACTGCCGCTCAACAGTCAAATTCTGTTAACGGTGTGGTCAGGAGGTTTTCCATTCATCTGCCCTTAAAGGCTTGGAGGCCAGTGTCTGTTATCTGTCCAGCACATTCCTCGGGGACGCCATTCTGTATTTGGACAGCAGTTTGGATTAAGCCTTTGTCCATGGAGTGTGCTCTTGAGGAGAAGCGGAGATATGGCAAACTGGTATGGCGAGGGGTGCAACACCTGACATATGGTGGCGGAAATGGGGCAGTGGTGGGTGGGCAGCCTGTACAAGGCGGCAGCAGCCCGACGTCTGTGGCTACGGCCGGGGATGGCTAATTGAGAGCAGGCAGGAGACCTGGTCCACTCCAGTAATTTTCAAAGCCTCCGTGGGGCCAAGATGAGTAGGTTGAGCACTCATCCATGTCAGTGAAGCATCCTCCATGACACTGCCGACCTGTGCTTTATGGATTGTGACTTGGCTGTTGATGTTCAATTTAGTAGGCGGTCTCCTCAAAGCTCCTAGTTTCTGACCCGCACTGATGGAGTTGAAAGCTGACAGTATCTGGGGAAAAATACACCCGCTATATCATTAAATACTAAGTTCGGGTTAAAGCCGTGGTCACACAGGACAGTCCACGTTCTTCTTGAGCACGAGGAGCCAAGCATGAGGATCGCTGGTAATGGAGACAGCTCATACAAGGAGCATTACTTTGTATGCTCTTCTGGTTGCCAAGCAACTAAGTGGTGGGAAATTGTGTTAAAAATAAAAATACTTGAGAGAAAGTATAGTTCTTTGCTTGCATTTACTTGAGGGCTGGGGGTGGGGGGGATGAAAAGCTAGTTAAAATTATTTATAATGTCACTCACCAGGAGTTTCATCCCTCCAGCTCATTTCATCACCACCCAGGTGAAGACAAGTACATCGTCAGAAATATCCGCAAATTCAAATTTAAATTAATAAGCTTAATTAATGACATCATTGACATAACAGGCCTTGTTCTGCCTCATTAGCATAACTACTCATGGTTAATGTATCATGGTGATTATTGCAGGATTTAATAAAGTGCCTCTTGCTTACTGTGGAAGGTCTGACAGAAAGTTCAATGACCAGCTCTGGCGAGAACAAAGCCACAGTTGTTTTCCCAGGAATTTATAGAGGCTGAAAAACGTCATTTTCAAAGGTTAAGAGCCCTTCATTGGCATATGATGAGGGCTGCATAAGACGTAGCAGCTGAGCCTCCAGTCATGCATCAGCATCCCCAGACACTTGAAGATGTGAAGTTTGATGAATCTGCTTTGTTTAGATTTTAGTAGGAAAATGCTGAAGGGCACTGGAAAAGATAATTATATTATTTTCTAAAGTAAATAGATAGCACAAGGTAAAGTAAGCACTTTTACTTCCATGGCATCAGTGTCAGCATACACCTAGAATAGTAGAATTAAAGGCTAATTTATCTCTTCCTTATATTACTTGGTATATCTATAATATTTAAATGAATAATTACTATATTTATGTTTTATATATAAATATATACATATGCATATACATATATAATCAGATACTCTGGTTATAACTCACTGTCAAGTACGTGCGGGTGTAAAAAATCAATATTCATCAAAGTATAATAGGGGAGTAAAAGTACAGGCATCAATTTGTATAATGTAGAAATGCTCAACGGAAGAACAAGTATCTTGCAATTATACTTAAGTACTGTACTTGAGTAAATGTAGTTAGGAGTATAATCCTAATCCTAAACCTAATCCTTAAGTATTATGTACTTAGATGTATTCGCCCTTTGTCGATATGGCTGTAAAAGATATAGGATTTGTCAAACTGGGGCCCCTGAGCAAGAACATTTTCTCCCCTGCCAACACACACACACACTCCAGCACGCACAGAGCCGAAATGACCCATCATCGATCAGAGGAAGTCTACAATGAGTCTAGCTGAAAATAGATTTAGATGAACTCCAACTCTCGCTGTTTAAGACACGGCTTGGTGAGCATGGCATATCCCCGGTATCATGTACGCCGGTCCAAAAAGAGTCAGCCATTTCACGGCCTATTTCTCTCTCTCCCACAATGAAATGGTGACATTCTGCTTTGTCATTGTGCCACCACTCATAGCTCAGTAGGCCTCCTGACAAATTAACCCACGCCCCGAGAGTCACTCAGCCTTGTCACTGGCATGAATTTATCATGAGTAATGTCAGTCAGTCTAGCGACGGCAGCATAGTTGGCACTTTTTTTTTTTTTTATCCGACTTTTTTACCTTCTGCTTGGAGCGCAAAAGGCGTAGTGGGTCAAACATCACAAAGAGCACAAACATAAAAGATGTAAAATCTCTGCTGGTTAATTGCCGCTGCTGACCGTATGCAGTTGCAGTCAAAAGTTTACACGCGGCTTTGTGTTGACATTTACGTCAGCGCGGTTTGAGAATGATGTACCTGCTCTTTTTCTTTGGCAACAAAAAGAGGGGGATTGGTTTATCCTCTCAAAATGTGAAAAATATCATCCGCAAAATGAATGCAGCGATAGAACTGTACACAGTACTATCATTTTTTTTTACTTTACGAGATTGCCTCTTAACTTTCTGTCAGGGATTATGATTTACTGCCGTCGGAAACTTCTCTGTGCCGACGAACTGTAGTTACCCATCTGTTCTTACTTATTTGCATACGGTGAGTTTGCAGAATTGGCAGAGCTGCAGGATCTTGAGTAACCCTTGTTTAAAGGAAAAGAGGAGTGGGTTGGGAGGGTTTAGGTTTAAAGTTCGGACCATGAACTGCAGCATCCTCAGTTCAACTCTGAACGGCGACCTTTGTTAAACGTCATCCCCCCTCCCTTGCCTTTTTTTTTGTAATCTGTACACTGTCGGCTCTCTTGAAAAGGTTAAAAAAGAGACATAAAAAACACCACTGACTAGTCCTCACAGTGAAATTGACCTTTTCTTTGAAGAAAAAAAAAAGAAAAAAAATTGTCATTAGTATAATTATCTGATACACATAATTCTCTGTAACTGACCGGAGGGTGTGCAGCAGCAGTTATTTTTCATTTTTCTCATGGATTATCCACATTATGAACAGACACTTGATCAAAATCATCAAGTTTTCCTAAGAAGACTTAGGAAATGACTGACTAAAAGTGACATTCAGGTGAAATACTGTATTGCATTTAAAACCAATAAATGTGTATTGAAAGTAATTATCCCAAAGCCATGGAAAGAAATATAAATTATTTTTCAAACTGGCTGGCAGGTGGTAAAATCGGATAAAATGACACCTCAAACAAAGGCTAGTCAACAGTAAGAGCACTGCCTAAATCAGTGGTTTATCTCAGTGTGCAAAATATATTAAATTTCTGGTAGCCATAGCAACAATACATCTGCTGTGTTAGCAGATATTAACTCTCACTTGAACTAATCATATTATGAGTCAGATCTACTACAAATTATGCTCTTCGTCAGTAAAATGCAATATGATTTCAGCACGATCTCTTTGTTTTCCTTTTGAAGTTTCCAGAAGAGCAATAATTTGCTCGCAAGGTGTCTTGATGTACCAAAATTATAATTACCAAGGGGGAAAAGGGACTGGTGCAAATCGATTGATTTGCAGCATTTCAATAGCGTTAACAGACTAAACAGATTGAGACAGAAGCACAGAAAGTACAAGTAATGCATCCTTCAGGTGAAATAAATGAGAGGAAACACAACAAGCTCATCTCCTCATTTAGGCCCAAAAGCTTAACTGTTAATATTGTGAATCCAGTATTGAGTGAGTTGAAGTCAGAGAGCTTATGAGACTGCAGTTATGAGTACTGTAATTTCTGTGCAGTCTCAGCCTGTTGAAATGAAAGAGCAGAGAGGTAACCCCACCGCATACATCTCCTCAGCCTGTCAGAGAGCCCTACCGACAAATAGGGAATCCCTGTTAGTCAAGAAAACAAGAGCCACCACTACTCCCTCGCGGCTCCTTTTCTCCACTGAATGTCCTCCTTGGCAGGCAGGGTAAAGAAAAAAAACAAGTCCCATATCTAAATAATATCAGCTCTGTGACTCTCTTGATCACATTTTCATTGTGGCACTAGAAAGCCAAATTACACTGTCTCCTGGCTGTCTAATCAGCCAACAGGCTTCTTCTGCTGTGGCCGCTGTGCACAGTGTCATAACTCATCAGACACCAACACACATCCAGATAAAGGAAAAAAAAAAAAAAAAACGCTGTGAAATCCCTCATAAACTACACATATTATTGTCCGCATGCTGAAACGTCCCTGTGGTCTGGTTTTGCCTGCACAAACTAGGCGAGCTTCAAAGATTTGCATATCTGAACCCAAAACTGCAAGACGCACACAGATCGTGGATTACGCTATTGCTCGCCATTATGCACAGGCTAATCATGGCTCTGCAGAATCATTAAAGTTCTGAGGAATAGGGGGAAGAAAAAAATCCCCCCTCTTCGAGAGGTGGAGACATTATTAACTCATTGCTCTGCAGAGAGGCATATTGTATTCATCCTCTTAACACACTGGAGCCCTTTGGCCTAAATGAAGCACTATATTTGTATTATTATTATTATTGTTATTATTATTATTATTATTATTATTATCATCATCATCATCATCATCATACTTGATGGTTGCAGCACTCATACTTTCTGTACTTCAGTCTCTCTAATTTTGAGATGCAGCTGCCCTCTTTTGTTGTTCTATGTGATGTTGCATGGGCCACGGGAGCTCCTTTTTTCACACCTGTACACCTTCTCTAGGGTGACTATACACTACTCCGCATGTGTGTTTCATCTCAACGTTACTCTATTTGCACTATTAAAGTCCAAAAATCAATCAGCATTACCCCTGAACGTTTGTTTTCCTCGAACAGTGGATCACCTGATTCAGCCACATACCGCGAGAAGCCATGCGAAGAAACCTGGGTTAGATAAATTGTAATTATTTTCTGTATCACAAACCCATGTGTGTTACATAAACACGTCACCGCAGAGTAACTCCCAGAATGCATTAGTCATAATGGCCTAATCGTAACAATGTGACACTTTTATTAATCCTTTAAATCCAGATTATAAAATGTATTTAAGTGATAATGACGCTATTTTACTTGGACACTACTGCAAATGTCACTTAAGATGCATTTAACCTTACTACAATGGCTGAAAATAGCTTGTGGCCTTGGAATTTGGTCATGTTTTAATTGCATTGGACACGCTTCTGTCAAAATCCTTTCAGCGTCGATGAGTACTGTGTCAAACTACATGCCAGGACATTTGATAGCGAAGGAGCTTATCTCGGGCTTTAACAGTCACATTTGCTGGCCTTAACCTACGCCATTACTTTAATACAAAAACACAGAGAGAGATCAAGACCTTTATTTAGAAGGCTCATCTCCTCTCTCTTTTAAATGCCTCTGTATCTTTGGAGACACGAGTGGAACCCCTGCAAGCTCTGCTCGCCGCTCTCTCTCCCACATGTAAATATTGATCTAAAAGAGACGCATGAGAAATTGATTATTCTATTCAAACGCCGGTTCAGGTTAAAAAAAAAAAAAAAAAAACATAAACAGGTCAGATTTTCTGCTTCACATAAGAACGTTAGGCTTGCCTCGGTGTCACACGCTGCACACAGTCAGCCCCATCTTTAGGGTACACACAGGATGCCATATGTACATATGCGTTTAATATTGCATCCATCAGTTTGTGTTCTTTACTAAATACATATAAACTCAATGTTTGACCATAATTCAAAGAGTTCAGCCCTTAAATCTGTCAGGAGCTGCTGCAGACGTGGATGTATCAGATAATATTCAAAGCAACAAGGTCTGTTCTGTGTCTAGTCGATAAAAACATCTTGTTATCCCTTAAGGCAAGAATTATGTCTTCTATCAAAGATTTGATGGTAGGCAACCTATTAGACGGGCCTCTTTTCAACCTCTTTTCAAGAGAAGGAATGAGAGGGGCGATTGTCCAATCACTGCACAGCATTAGATTGAACAAAGTATCATTGCCATGGGAGACCAATTTCAGCTCAATTATATCCACTCCCCGCTGCTCGTGCCCTCTGTAGTGCTCCACCAAGCCGCTGCGAAAGTTCTTCTCATCTTTGAAAGATGTTGAGATAATTATTTTTCTTAATGGTAAACTTAAGTTCCTCGCGCACTGCTATTTTTTTTTTTTTAATGGGGAACGCTGTTTCATCGGCTCCTCTAAAATGGCTCCTGCGCCGTCCACCATTTCCCAAAACTTGTCCATCACTCCCAAATCTGATCCTGGCTTGGCATTCCTGAGACATCTGTATTGACAGTTTGTCTTGGGATTTGGAGAGATAAATCAATACGGTGTCAATCAAGCGTTTGTGCGAAGACTTGAGCCTTCGGGGGAAGATATTACATACCCACACCCACACGGGCCTGCATACTAAATCCTTGGAAATAGCACGATGTGGTGAGTGGAAAGGCTCCTTTAGGGGTTTGGAATAGTTTAATACTTCTGTGACATGTTAAGGTCTGAATTTTTCAGCTGAGTGGGGAATTTACACCTCAGCAGCTTAAATTCATGCGATACGAGAGGCGGTTATAATGAAGGTCTCTGAATTACATTTAGGAGAAAGGGGAGAACCCACAAGACCGAACCGAGGAGTTTAGAGGTCACTTATAGATGGAGACGCTGCGGAAGTAACGGAGCTTTTTGATGCTTCGCTCCCTGCGAGATCATCCTCGTCTGAATCCGCTGGCTAAACGCAGATTCTGCTTGAAGTTTAGAGGGAGGAAAAGTCAAAATAGTGGCGACGTGATTTCTGTGTAGCTGCGCACAGACAGTAGCGTAGGAGAGAAGTCTGCTGGAGCTGAAAGAATAAAAGATAAAAAAAATAAAATAATCTTAGCGAAGACGCAGCCTGTCATTCTTGTTGCTGTATGTGGGCTTTGATGTGGAGATGCGTGGCACTGGTGGTCTGTGATGTACAATGTAATGCTTCAGAACCACCACAGAGGCGATAGATACATACATGAAGTTATTTTACACTGCGCTGAAACCTACGGCTGAAATTAGTACAACGACATTTGTGATATTTGGAAAGAGAAAAAAAAACATCTCTTTTTAAAAAATAAAAGCCGACTGATAAAACTACGCTGTTATTTTGAATCAGACATCAATCGCCGGTTGTACTTATATTTGTGTTTCAGAGAAACGAAAAGAAACAGCAGCACAGAAATACCAAAGATAAAACGATGGTTCGGATTTTTTGAAGTTGGGTTGTGTGAGGTACCCAACCATAGTCAGCTCGTCACCGACAGCAGATGGCAGTCGCCCAGTTTTGCATAGAGACCTAAGCAAAGTGCTGCTGTGGATGTGGGCAGCGGCTAAATGTAATAAAAAATAAAAAGCCGTGTGAATATCAGTTTAAGTCTACAACATGTTAAGAATATTTTCTTTTGGTGCTTCTCAACCCTGAAACTTCTGTATTTTTACCCAGTCAGAGTGCTGTATAATCTCATAGATCTGTGTGAGTCAACGGTTTATGAAAGAAAAACACACAGAAGAAAGTAGAAATGGGTTGTCATGACAGCAATGACAAAACGCCCTTCACTGTGGAGACAAGCGGATACCTTCACCAAGGATGGAGACCAAATAGACTTTTGTACAGGAATGTATAAGTTCTCCCTTTCTGGAAAATGCCCTTCAGTACAGAACTTGAGTAAAAGTACTTTGTTATTGTCTGCCACTGACCTCGTACAACCCCATTTTCAAAGTCTGAACCATCCCTTTAAGTGTGAGGTCATTTAGATGTCGCTTCATTGGTGATTAACAAGAGCCTACTCGGTATGATTCTTAAAAAAAAAAAGATTTTTCTTTTTTTTCCATTTCATCCATAATTACAGACAATAAGAATCTCAAATCAAATATCAATATTGGTTTCAACCTTCAAATTCTAATATTGGTCAGGTAACAAAATCATAATATAGGAATGTAAAACAAAACACAATCTATGTGAATCATTATTTTGATTTGATTTATGTAATTTTGCAAAAAGATAACATAAAATGATCATATCAGCCCAATATGATACTGAAGGAGAATATGCCGTTATTGTATATGCTGTCCTTGTTAATGTCGTACAGTGTCAACCTGTTGCTATGAAAACAGGTTTTTTCACCTGTCGTAACCTAGAGAGAAGCATCGTCCATCAGAAGTGTATGAAAAAAATGCTGCCCTCTTTGACTTGCCTGATTGTTCTTGTCATACAATTCTGCAGGAGCCGTGACCCGTCTTCAGGAGTAAGATGTTTACAACTCACAGGCGCTCGGTTAATCTCAGATTAAATCTGGCATTTCAATGAAGTCTCTTGTAAAGTTTGTAAAACTGTAATGCGATTATTTTGCCACATTGCAGTTTAACGATCCTAACTCCTCAGCCTTGATGATTTCAACATGGCTGTGGTCTATACAGGCTTAATAAAAGCCAACAGCGCTGGTGTTGACTTTATTATTGATGCGCAGACTCTTACTGTCTTGGAAAAGCATTCGAATGAAAGCCCTCCCTCACAGTTATTGGCAGGCTGACATACTGTGCTGCAGCTCTGATGCACCACACAGTCAGTTTAAAGGGGGATGATGAACAATGATGACATGATATTGCATGCAGGAGTAATTTTTTTTCCTCCTTCTTTTTTAAAAGAGAGCCTGAGTGCAGTGTTGTGTTGTAGAGGCGTCTTGAACGGAACAGAAACTACATTTTGAAAAATTCTCAGACGTTGGATACCGCCTCGGCGAATGGAGCCGTTATTTCTGTCAAGGTGTGCTGACGCATGTCTGCGGCGACACACAATACACGGGAGCCAGGAAATTAATCTTGAATGACTACGTCTGTAATTGAATCACGGCGCTCGTTCACACCGCTAACGTTTGCCAATAATGACGAATAATTGTCAAAGAGAAACTATGTCATTAATGAGCGGCGGAGACGGGAGATGTGGTAATGATGAATCTCGATGTGTTCCAGAGAGCCAGGAAGCAGAGATCTCGCTTCTCCCTCTGGTTTGGAAACGGTGCCAGCGCTGAACTGTAATGGCCTCCTGTTTGCCTGTCACTGGGGGAGAGAGAGGAAGTTGAATGAGTGGAATTAGATTGCATTTCCCATCCCCTTCATTGTTATTTTTGGTCAAATAACACATTGCTCTTCCCCTCACAAGCAGGGGCAAAAAGCAGTTGGTGTGTAATCAATCCTTTTGGAAAGGGAGTGAGGAGGTGGGGTGGGGGAGGAAGAGAGAGGGGTGGGGGTCCTCGCTCTGCGCCTGCCGCTGTGCACAAAATGGAATAAATGTGACATTAGGGACGCGTGTATCATTACCTTGATGAATTACGGAAGGTATAACGATTATGGAAATTGTCATCGACTGATCATTCGTCTCAATTTATTGCAGCTCAGTGCCACTATGGCCCAGCAGACTGAAATGTTATAATGTCAATAGTTCTACGGGTTGTTATCAATGCTTGCTTTGCTCGCACAAAGGCCGAGCACCGTAGGTCCGTTGTACGCCATCCATCGCAATCCAAACACCGACGGCGGACCCCCTCCCCCCACTCCCCTCGCCGCCAATGATAGTTCATAAGGTGAAAGGAGACGCTGATCGGAAAATTGACCAGTCCCGGTCATAGAGTGGTCGTAGACTGGGATGAGGACGTGCTGCTATCAATGAGGGGCTCCACGCTGATTTATAGGGGAGGGGTCCAGTCTTAAAACCGGCCTGTCAATCTCTCCGCCATCAATCGGGAATCGAAGCAATTCTAAAAACTCACAAAGGAAACGTTAGTATGTCTAAAAATAATTCTGCAAAGTGATAAAACATACGGCATTAAAAGCAGCTCAGGGCTGTTTTTTTTTTTTACAACAAAAGTGGGATTACATCTCCCTGTTAAGCAGTTAAAAATATGAATGGTTCAACCTACAGCATATAGAAAAATGAAATAAAAATTTGCCAAATTACAATGTCAGTACTTAACTACAAATTATTTGCGCAACATTAACAATGTTGTTATGGTAATTACGTATTTTAAGACAGAGCAATCGTAATAAAGCAGCATGCCACGGCACACTGAAGCGTGTCCCAAAGAGATCCCTGTAAAGATATTGCTCTGTGCTCGGCGTCAACAATATCAGGCCACCTCAGGGAGCTTGTTAGTACTCTGCATGTTTGCAAGTATTATCATAACACACCTACAATAAAAAGAGAGAGACATTTAGGCCCCTTTACTCACGTGACACATCATATCCCCCTTGTTGAGAATATATATGAATATGATTAAACCCTTGACATTCATAATTTGCAGTGCAGTGGTGAAATTGGTAACCCTCTGAGACAATAAATCATAGTTATGTCAACTGCGCTCATTAGACTTCAATTTATGAAAATTGTGCAGGATATGAAGATTTGCAAAGGTCCAGACTCAATGAAAGCCTGTGATAGAGCCCCTCTGGAGAGTTTTCTAATCGCTGCAGCAGGAATATGGCCCCGTAATGGAGGACATATCTCTTCATTAGCCTTGTGTTGGAGTACAGTAGCGTTCACTCAGGCTTTGATAAACGCAGTGCTGTTTTCTTACCCTGGCACTTTTAGCACACAAAAGTTGCCTACGTTTAACCAAGTCCTCTCGGAGTGAATGTTATTGCTTATTGCACTAAGTGCAAGAACCGGCCCGGGAGAGCGTAATGGTGTACTTAGCCAACATTAGATCAGAATCACTTTTACTTGCACGGTGCAAGGAATTTGGCATGCAGCTGCTGGAGGATTTTATTACAAGGTGGTCTTGTGTCTATTTAAACATGAATTTGTACAGTCTAAACCCCCAGCCGTTTCTGCCCTGCAAAGCAAACTGTTTCAAGGATTTACCGCGGATGATAATTTGTACTGATTAGTTCAAACCAGAAGCACTACGGGATTCGCCGGTTGTTGAAATGTTTAGCACAGAGCAGGCATCTGTGTCAAAAAATGCTCTTGCTCTCATGTGAAGTCGCCACAACCCGATTTTATGCTCGCAGAAATTTGGGGAAAATCCTTCAGAGAGGCCGTTGTGTCACCTTCGTTTTTTAAACCAATCAAACCGCTCATGACGCTGTTGCTGACCAGCGTGTTGACTCACCAGCAACACATCTGTTGTACAGCGGGATAGTTACAAGTTAATCTCACATAAGCAGGTCTGCGTCTTAAGGGACTGTACAGAAATTATTGTGAGAAGGAGGGGGAGGAAAGGGAGAGGGTAATCTGTCTTTTGTTGTTGTTATTGTTGCCAGTAGCTCCCACGTTCACTTTATTCTGCATCTTAGGATGAAAGAAAATATAACTACATAGCTTTTGGTTAAAAAATAAATAATGGCTGAAATATAAAATGAAAATTAGATCCATCATTTTGATATATTTCCTATTATTTCGTCAATTCCACTTATACTGTGTAATTTGGTGGCTGTGTGAAAATATTGCTACATTAGCATTTTAATATTCAGACTGTAGTGCACCATCTTCAAATTCACTGTGCACTTTTAGTTGCTAATAGCAAAGTGGATTGTGCCAGTTAAATAATGTGATAAGGCAGAGAAAAAGAGAGAAAGAGAGAAAGATGCAGTTTATCTCACAGCGGTCACTTGTCTTCCCCACCTCACACATTTTCTTACATTTCCAAACATGAGAGGCGAGACCGCAACTACAACTCTCCCCCTCCCCTGTAATAATCACACTTTTTCGTCAGGTTTCATACAGTAAATCAAAGTCTCCCTCTTGTAAACACACTGTAAACACACTAATGAATTCAGAGTTTTCATCCAATTTATCATCACCATCACAAACCAAGCAAAGAGGGAAGTAGTTTCAACCCAGATGGAAAACAAACCAGAGGTGTCTTTTCCGGGAGAGTGTGTATCTAAACCCAGAGCCAATTAAAAACGGCCTCTGGTTCCAAGAGGCCTTGTTATCCAACATTTTCGGAGATAAATTTCTGCAAATATCTATGAGAAATAGACTGAGGTGTGGCTACGTGCAATTATTTTGAAAGGGTCTTGCCTCTGAAGTGTGAGGTATTTAGAGGTGTGTCAACAACGCATGGAATTGGTTGTAGGAGGGCACAGACATGAGGGAGAGAGGAATCGAAGGGCAGGAATGTAAGTGTTGAACTTCAAACTTTCATAGATGAGGGAGTTATTGAAAAGTATATTTTTGCCTTTAGCCATTTTATTTATAATGACCCAATAGTTGCCTGCTGCAGTAAAGCAAGCAAAGTTGTAAGGCTTAATGCTAAACTGTTGTACCTTTTCCTTTGATAAGCAGCATTTAATGCATTTTCCTGAATAAACATCTTTAATAATAATAATAATAATAATAATAATAATAATAATAATAATAATAATAATAATAATAATAATAAATCATTTGAAAATTTATATTGTA
>JAOXYL010000065.1:5828726-5845596 GCA_028564955.1 Terapon puta
ACACACACACACACACCACCTACACACACTTCCTTTCCTTAAGGGAGAAAGGTCAGTATCCAGAGGAGGAAATGGTGAGCCATTGTTATGATTGATCACACGGCAAGGTCCAGGGAGGACGCAGTGTCACTTTCATTGTCAAACTCATTATACCACAGAAGAAGATTCCCCCTCCCCTGCTCTCATGTCCTCTCTCCTCAGCAGTCATGTGAAGAAACCCTTTCGCTGCACGCGGAGATGAGCCGGGCACGTCGAAGTGGAAAGCCGGGCGAAAATGTGCTGAACGCACACAATATTTCCAGCCGCTAAACTAAACGCTGTAGCGGGAAAATGCACCGTCCTGCAGCTGGGAAAAAGCGAGCGGCCGAAAAACACGGGAAGGCGTTTTAAAAGGAGCGGCGCAGCAGATCTCGCCTGGAATATTAGCAATATTAACAATCAACTTCTCCAGCCGACAATGAGGAGAAGTGCCAAATCAATTAAAATATAACAAAATTGATGTCTTGTAGCCAAAGGCAGCTTGCGAGAGGTTTGGAAGGATATTCTGGTCCTGATTAAAAATGAATGGTATCAGAATACATAAAGCTTTCTGGCCAAGTGCCCAGAGCAAAGCATCCTGAAACTGTGGTCACTTCAGAGGCAGGGGAAAGGCATTAGGTATCCGGGCTATGATGGGATGCTCAAGTAACAGACTGTTCTCAGTTCAATTCATCTAATCACCAATGCAAACCTAAGCACTTTGCAGATATAGATTTGAGGCCAACGATTGATATTGTATACCATGTAAACTGATTCATGCTCAAAGAAAGGAAACATATTCTCTTGTAAAAGGGCTCTCTTCTTCGCATCCCACCTCGACCTACCCGAGCCGGGTCTTTTATCTCGGTTGAACACAACCCAACACCAACAAACACAACATGAAACAGAATCCTTAATTTAGTCGACAAAATCTTATTTTCACTCAAAATGCACTTCTCAATATTACAATCTGGGCCCTGGAATAGCCATGATTGTGGTTTGCATAATAAAATTACTGATGAATCAGTGCAGAGCTGACATATTTCTTTACTCCGCTCATCTTGCTTTACATTAGCCATTTGCGATTTGAGACTACCTGATTGGATTAGGGCTGATTTAGCAGCCCGACTTGTAGTGTGTAAATATTTTTAGGTAAAATAAAACTCACTTTAATCAAAAATCACATTATGCCTATTATTTCACTCGCGATTCCTCCTTCACATGCTGCAGTACAAGGAGTTGAAGTCGTTTGTCATCTCCAGAACAAAGACACAGCTTTGTGACTATAAAAAAAAAAAATAAAAAATCAGAAAAAAAAACAACAAAATGCTGAGCTTTAGCCGCTAAGTACACAGTCGAGGGACAGGTCTTAAAAGGCAATGAATAGTTGAATCGCAACTTCTAGTCATCCGTTGTTTTGGATTGTTTTGCCTCGGTGGTATTGATCCCGCCTAAAGGCTTCCAAGAGAGGTGAGGGCCGTCTCTGCCAAGAGTAGAGGTCACTCAGATAAATTGGCCAGGTTGGCTTTTAGCAGCTCCAGGGTCAAAGCCCATTCATCTTATTAGGCCGATGTATCCTTTTAGAGGCCTCCGCAGTAGGATTAGACAATAGAGCAGCACCAGGGCATTAGATGACAGACCATTTGGCAAATAGGTTAGAGCAGTTTCCACCTATTGTCTTTTTCTACATTACCCGCAGGAGCTGTCTGCAGAGTTTTGCATGGCAGCTCTAAAGGTTGGAGAGTTGAGGAATTCACTCTTGATGGAAACAGGCTGGGTGATTGTCTGAAGAATGCTTTTACAAAGCGACTTTAGCGGATCAATATTGTAACATATGTCTATCCTGACTGTTGTCAAAGAAAATATGCCATTGTGTTTTCAGCACTGAAGGAACCGACAAAAGGTTGTTTTTTTTTTTTTTTTTAAAGGTGTACTCGCCTTGTCCTTCCAAATGTTGTTTTCTGAGGATCGGCCAAGGTTTTTCTCACCTTTTAACTTCAAACTTCAAACTTTAGTTTTATTTTTTTTAAAATATCACAGAATAGAGAGAGAAATGCTAATGTACCCTACAGAAGCTCATAAAGAAGTATAAATCGGCAGAGAAGAAAACCTGGCATACACCCGCAGCGAATCTTCAAACGTTGAATCTTTAGATTTTGAACGATCATAGATGACTTTATAAACAACAAAAAAATATTCACTTTTGACTGATTTTGCTTAAAGCACGGCTTAAACAATTGCAGCGGATTCATTTCCTGCACAAACTTCATTATCTCGTCAACAAGCTATAATAAGAACTCCGGACCTGACGACGATCTGATGCCTCGCTCATCTCTTTGGTATCATTCGGTATAAAGCGATCAGACAGGGCAGCTGAGCAAACACGAGCTTGCTGTCTACAGTTTGCTTTATGTCATGTTACATGATTTTGGGGTGTTGAGTCTCACATTTGCTGCCATTTGGAGCTGCCAGCGTGCAAAGTTCCCCGGCGCAGATTTAAGACAAGTTAAATAGCGAGAGTAAGACAGTGTCGGTTGTCTCCAGTCTTCTTAAACTTCATCTGGGAATAGGAAAAAAAAAAAAGAAAAAGAACTCAAAGGAGAAAATTAAAGCACCTCGAAACGTGGGTAATTACTCCCGTCGGTATCAGAAATTATTACTTGCTTCGTCAAAAGGAATCGCGGTGGAATAAAAGATAAAGTATCATTCTCTATTTGTGTGTGACTTTGGTGCGGTTTTAAAATACAGTGAAAGCAGGGACTAAATGTGCGATTGTTGTGAAAATGGGGCATATTGACAGTGCATTGAGTTGTTTATGCGAAGCTGCTCACTGATTCTCTCTAATAATAGCTACAGCAGCAAGTCTCAGTCTTTCAATCATCGCTGCAGTGTAGCCTTTACGTCTGGCGCAGTTAATACATTGTCTAAGAAACCCAAACGTGGTGTCAAGATGACACACATGCAGTACTCTAGTAATTGGATGCTCACCCTCCCCCCCCCCGTCTGCTCCTCACTATTGTTGAGAGAAAAATGTGTTGCCTCTAATTTAAACTCAGCCCCTGACGCTCTTCGCTGCACTTACCAAAAACAGTGAATTACATTGACGTTTTTCACTATAATAGTGTTACTATGAAATCTCTTTTTCTATTAGCCTTTTTATTTATTTTTTTTTTTTTTGCAAAGACACAGCGGTGAGGGCTAATTGCAATGAATTATAAGATGGTGATGTTTTGGGATGGGGTTGGCAAAAAAGGTTCTTTTACTTAACCGCTTGCCCAGGACAAAAGAGCCTCCCAGCCGACCCTAATCAGGGCTCACCACCGCCTCAACAATTCATCAAACGTCTCCAATCTGAAAGAAACCCTTTAATCGTCCCAACCACCTGTTTACTGCCCACCTCTGACACCTTCCAACAGTCTTTTTTTGTTTTAGTATTTAGGCTGCCTTTCACTGAAGCTGCTCCTTTTCAAATCATTTGAAGAGTCACTGAGGGACAGTCAGGCTTCTAGAGGAATTTCTTGGAGTTTGCTCTTGAAAGAAGTATGAGGATGACATTTGGGACTTCATTAAAACGGCTTGAGAGAGAATTTTTCTTCCACCCTCTGCTGCATGACACAATATATTTACCACGGCAAAGGAATATTACTCACAAATAATCCACCGCCGCAGACTGCCTCGCGCAGAAGCCATTTTGCATCTTAAATAAAGTGGTGGTTACGTGACTGATGAGACGCTGTGTAATATATTAAATCATCTTGTCATTCTGTCCGGGTCTATCACATTTCTGTAGGACAGAACATTTTTTGTCATTTATGTCCTAAGTGATGTTGCCGAGTAAGATTACATGGGAAAAAATACTTTGATGATTGCTTGGAGGAACATGAGGAGGGTGTCTGCGGTCAGGTCTATATATAAAACACTATGTACGCCAATTCAAACAAGAGATAACTTGTTTCCTTCTTTAATATTTTATGCAGCACTTTATTTAGGGGGTGTGAGTCAGTTGCTGCTGCACCACTATCCGCTGGAGAAATAACACTTTTATACATTTATTTTGAAAGATTTAAAAAAAAAAACCATGGTTACGCCATTTTAAAGCGAGGCGGTTAACCGTGTCCCTGCAGTTCCTGATGGCAGCGCTGCCACAGTCTTTGCGCTTAGTTACCCCCCCATCCTTACAGTCTCAGAGGTAGCTAAGAGCCAAATGAAAGTACAATATTAACTAGAAAATGGAACATTATGCTAATACGTCCTGGGCGACAACTTCAGTTGTGCAGGCGAAGAGCTCTTAGATTATCGAGTAGCACTGCTTTTACTTTCCATTATACTTCGTGAACAGCATTCATTTCACCACTGGCTGCCTACCAGGGTGGGCCATATTCTCTCCATCATTTAGTTTGTAGATGTTAGTGTTACATGCGCCAGGTGCTGGCTGACAACTAAATGAATAATGTGTCTGGTAGAGGGGAAACTCAGTCAGGGGAAGCCCATTCCCTGGACTCTCCATTAATATCACAGTCCACTCTTTCAGGGGATACTGCTGACATTTTGCTCTCTGTGTAATAGAGACCTAACCTTTAAGCACTGTAAGGAAGAAGTCATTTTTCATAATCTGCTGTCCATTTTGGAGAATTCCCCAACCGCCGCCTCCTCTGCATCTGTCCTCATTTCCCTGCGATTGTTTTATATATTTTATTTCCTTTTAGGAATGTGCAGCAGTCATCATTTGTTTTCAGGCGGCAAATGTATAAAAATGAAATTCCCTCAACTGGAACCGTAACTCTGTCACACTCCCCCCTCCCAAAAAAATACAGTACCTATTGCAGAACTTTGTGAAATTCATGAGACAGATTTACAGTGCGAGTCAGGCCACAGTTGATGACTTGGATGGATGATCAGAGTGCACATTTTGTTGTGTCCAAGTCTGCCTTAATTCCTCAAATCCAGACTCAAGTGTTAAGCCGCCATAAGAAAAACCGGCAGATCCCCCCGTGTCCTTCTCGAAGCCGAGCGGGCTGAAGGAAAGTCATTGTTTCAGCAGCCGGTAATGATGATTAGCCACAATCTGGGGGATCGACTGCTCATCGGTCAAATGCGTCGACATCCTCAAAGGGAGAGATGGCCCACTGTCCCAGCCACGCATACTGAGCAGATTGATTGTGTTTCCTGCAGAGATTTAGGGGAAATCTTTGATGTGTGCATGGTAATAATGTGGACATTGCCATGAAATGCAAAGCAACTGCCTCCGAGTTCAAGAGCTGCGGCTTGTTAACGTATTCTGATAAAAATCTCAATATAAAGGGTGATTTAGCTTTGTGATACAACGCAGGACTATAAATAAACATACTCATGCGTATCGGTTCGTATCTGATGACGGGCCCCACTCAACTCTACACCGCATTATTCTTTTAAAAGTCTGTTTCACAATGTCAGATGAGCGCGTTACTAAAAAAATGATGATAATGATGGCTGTCTGTGTCACGAGGGTTCAGTCTGTGTCCCCTGCCCTTGTGAGATAAAACGGAAAATAGAGCTGACTTAAGGTAAGGGATACTTTTTGTGCATTTTATGGCTTTAAACATTAGCATACAGTTAGTATTACATGCTTGGGAGCAGCTGATGGGGACTTTTTTTTTTTCGTTTTTTAACGGCGGTTACATGTGATCATAATGTGGTAATTGGATAGCTCATTTATTTCACTTAGGTCTGGCTGGAGGTCTCCACGCTGAAATTAATTTTGCACGGAAACCTACCTTTGACATGATTGATGATTCGCACAAAGGTTTCAGGTTTTTGCGGTGTATATTAGGGTGAGCTCACACTTAACAGTTATACCCCCCACCCCCCAACCCCCACCAAAAAAAAAACTTCAATTTTTGCAACACAGTAATACTGCAAGTGATTTGTGTAATTAAAGTCAATTCTAAAAGTGTCTGCCGAAAAAAGTACCCGCTGGCACCAGGCTTGAAAATACTCCACTCATTTGCTCTGACTTTACTGGAAATAGCCTTTATTATAGAAACAATGATAGAATCCAGTAAATCAGGGAAAAGTATAGGGTGTAGTGTTGCCATCAATAATAGATTGGAAACAAGTCGGCACTGATGGAACCTGAGGCCTTTCCTTTGTGGAGGTCTTAGTGCCGTAGCGGTGCATGTGAATAATGCATGGTCCCAGATAGACTCCAGCTCTCTCTCTAGCCCTTCCACTCACTGGCTGCCTGGCTTGCAGGCTGGGGCGCCACTTTTCCCCAGCAGTGATTGGCTGTGCCTTGAGGGCAGTGGAGGAGATGGGAAATCACCTGCCCCATTTAGCCATGCTGTGCTAGCTGCCTCGGCGCCCCACTGTTCAGACCTTTGTG
Organism: Terapon puta; assembly: GCA_028564955.1. Taxonomy (NCBI): domain Eukaryota; kingdom Metazoa; phylum Chordata; class Actinopteri; order Centrarchiformes; family Terapontidae; genus Terapon; species Terapon puta. The sequence goes on from JAOXYL010000065.1 coordinate 5,835,106, forward strand.
TCTGCTGCTGGCACTCGACATTAGGACCTCTGGTTAACTTTAGTGGGGATGCAGCGGCACAGAGCTGTCATTTGGATACTTATTATCGCCGCAGACTTTTTTGAAAGGTAAATCTGCTGCACAGCTGCACTCCCAAGGTTCTTCCCCCCCCCCCTTTTTTTTTTTTTTTTTTTTAGTTTAATTTTATTTATTTTTTTCACCGCTTCCTTTTCCCCCGACAGAGCAGGCGGAGTGATTGGCAGTGATGCAGTGTCGCAGTTATTCCACAATCACGGTTGTTGCTTCTGCTTCTTCCTCGATGTTCCACACCCGATCCCCCACCAACCGAGCCCCTTTTTTCTTTTTCGTCTTTTATTTAAAAAAAAAAAGAAAGATTTGATAGTTTTCTTTCACACTCTGACGTATGGTGCTAGTGTGGGAAGCACCCGCCGCATTCTCAATGATCCAGCATTGAGAACAGAGAGGACGGGGGTGGGGGGCTCTCGGCGTCCTCTCACCTAGGGGTCTCGGTGGGGAGTCCGCTGAAGCTGGGCACCCAGTCCAGCCCCCCATGGAGTGAGAGCCTGGCCATGGCAACACATAATCCATATTCTAAAGGCCAGCTGGACTGAGACCATGGAGCACAAGGAGAGCAAAGAGACCTACCACCCCCGCCCACGTCCCACCCCCTCGTAACTGAGCACCTCAGACAGCTTTGGCATGTCAAAATTGAAACTGGGCTGAAAAGGCGTCATTTAGAAACAGCTCTTTAGTGGAAATAAGAGTCCATTTTCCCCCTTTAGCTGTGGAATTAAGCATATTATGTGAAGAAGACCCTGGCCCGTTTCCCACATTGTTTACTCTGGTGAAATTTACTGCAGCATCTTTTTCAATGCGGATACCATTTTTTTCCCCTCCCTCCTTCTCCCGCCCTCTTTGTTTGCACATGGTGCTGTAGTGAAAATGAGCTACTTGGCTGTAGGTTGGTTCGGCATCCAGTGGGGGGTTTTGGAGTAATCCTGCTTTGACAGTGGATGGATAAACCTAGACGGGTGATTGTCAAAAGGCAGGTATTCCAACCGATTCTTATTTATTCCCTGAGTAGACCAAACCCAAGCCCACTTCCTCTCCGCCTGTCGCTGCGCACACTCCCTACCCCAATTACTGTGCTCCTGACCGAGCCCCCTGCACACATTCCTACTGTACTTTATAGTCCCACAGTGCCCCGTTGTCTGTTACGAACAACATGGTAAAACACGCGCGGATGCTGTTTTGTGTCGGATTTATCTCGGGTTATCATTAAAAAAATAATACAGCTGTGAAATCTAATACAAGACCATTAGTCTTGCGATGGGATATTAAGAACGAGGCATTAACTCGCCCACGTGACTGTGTCTAGTTTTAATTCTACCACCTCAGTAAAGCGCACCCTGTGGGAATCGTAATGAGGCCGTTTGTTATTCCCAAAAGAATAGAAATCGACATCATCTCCAAGGTGTTCTGAAATGACTAATGTGGAAATGCCTCCATCTTAAAATAGCTCGTCCTATGCCGGGTCTCGGATAGCGTTTTCTCCAGGATGGATGATGAATGTAATAATTTGGGCCACTCAATATGAATTTCACTCAAGCCAATACGGAACTGGGGCACTCCTGGATTACAAGGACCGCGGTCCAAACTCGTAACATATTTCCCCACTTGAGCCTACAGGCGTGACCAAGCTCTTTGAGTCAATGTGTGGTTGCACTGGGGAAATGTCAAAGAAGCACTCCCTTGTTCTCAGCCCCAGAGGCATCACTTTTGATGTCCACCTTCAAAGGCGTCTTATCAGTCCTTTGCTGTTTTAGTTGTTGGTCATTAATGGAAGTGGAGTATTACAGAGTGCTGCGCCCACATGATAATTTATAGAAATGAAATGCCTCGTTGATTTTGCAGTAAGATATGATACACTGCAGCGCCGTTTGATTTATTAGACTTCTCCGTGAGGGGCAGTTTTACTGGGCGTTTTTTGTGTGCATCATATGATTACGTATAATTCTTACACAGTGTGACACAAGTTGGAGATGTGTGTGTTTTAAATAGTATGCTGCACGTGTTTAAAAAGACTGAATTTGATGTCATAAATAGATAAGAAGATTTTTTTAAAAATAACGTCCCACCTCCGTTTTTGTTGGCTCAAAGTTCAATATAATTTACAGTCTGGGATTTATACCAACTCGCTATTTACGACCAGCAGAAATGATTACTCAGGGTGTTTATATTGATAGAAAAATATATAAAATTCATTTGTAATCTCCTGACAGTCTCATTTACAGTCACATGATGGATGCTGGTGCTGTGACGATATGACTGATGTCATGCTCTTGTAGTTCCCGTCGCCAGGACTCTCAGACAGTTCAACCTTTATTGATAATCATATCAATTTTGTTACGGCAGTATATCGGCAATAATCTTTTACACACTCACAAATTGCCGCTGTTGCCAGAGGCCACGAGTAATTTGGCCACTGCACCGAGAGATCAGGGACTTTTCATCCCCCCCAGAAGTGTCTGCTGACATTATCAGCCAGGATATTCAGAAACTTGTTTATCCCTGATTCGCAGTAGTTAAAGGCGTAACAAGTTGGATTTGCCGGTTGCTGTTTGGATACACGGGATCCAAAGTTGGCCCATCCTACCTGACTCCAAGCACTTCTGCTGGTCCCACGTGCTTACGGGTTTCTACACAGACCCGCACTTTGCACCCGGCACGCGGTTACTGGCTGGGGGCTGCACACCAGTGCCCAAAGGTTGACGCCAAGAAACATCCTGGAACGCAGCAAAAATAAGAAAATGGAGCCAGAGGGCAGGGTCTCTGCAGATACAGAAACTACCACACACTCGTGGTTGGATGATTGAGAGGAATGATTTTTTTTCTTCGTCTGGAAGTTTTTTTTTTTCTTTTTTTTTTTTTTTAAAGAAAATCGTACTCGTTTTGCCTTTTTAAAGAGTCACTCAACAGTTAAGACTTCAAATTAAGTTTACTTATCATGAGGATAACTAGTCTGGGTGAAAACAAATGTATAAGATCATCAGGTGTGAAAGATGTAGGCATGCATTGTCAAACAACCATTATAACCAGTTGCATCATGGGGAATGTAGGATCCAGTGTTTCTGGAGCTTTACCCATACAACAAACTAAAAGATATCTCAGCTTCTGCTACTTCAATTGAAGACCTTTTTTATCTGTCTTGTGAGTCTCGGCTTTATGGGAATGCCATATTAAATTGCCAGAGTAGCCTTTTAAGCTAGGTACCGTACCGCTAACATGAGGAGGTTCAGCTAAGTAAAGGCAGCCTAATATTTTATTCTTATCTCGATACAGTAGATTTATTTATGGACTTGTGAGTTCAATTTCTGTTAAAGTTGCAATTTAAGTTTGGTTTAAAGTTCACTTTGTCAATGTATAAAGCACACAAATGAAAAAACGTCCTCGCTCGCCGCTGGTTTTGGGACCTGCAGATAAATAAAAGCCTTGGCAGTTTTCTGACCCGCTAATAGAGGGCAGAGTTTGACGAAAAGTGCAGAACTGGAAGTGAATTAGATTATTGTTTTTTTTTCCTATGAAGAAAACAAAAGTATTTTTCATTCAGACAACAACAACAAAAAAAAAACGGAGTTACCAATAGCTGTTTAAGCTGTTTCTGTTAATCAAATATTCTATACATTTTGCGGACATATAATGCTACGTAGCCTAAAAATTTCCCCTGATAGCTGTTTGTTTGTAACAATACAAGTAAACCGCAAATGATAAGATGTTAAATCTATTAGATAGAGGGTCATAGTGACACTGTTTACTAGTATTTATATGCCACTTTTTGGGCTATAATAAAAAAAATCATCACTTCCTTTGAGAAGCTAATGAGGACACGGCGGCCATTTCCAGTTCACAGAGCACTACGTGAAATAATCCATTTCCTTTTGATAAGGATGTATTTCACACATTTTGTGAAAGTGTGTCCTATAAACAGCCAAGTGTTTTAGCCTTTTATTCTGGAAGGCTTTCAAAAGTAAACAAACAGCAGTAACAATCCAGCCAACAAGACGAGGATCAAAACGAGAACCGGGTCGCTTCAGTCCTCGTCCTCGCGCTGACAGTCGGTGTAAACGTGTGGCGTTAATGAATTATTTTTAGTGTTCTCTTCGCTCTGATGTACAAAGTCATATGCGGTGAAATGATCGTGTACTGTTGAGATTCTTGATTGTAAATATGGCTATTATTTGTAGATTTCTTTTGTCTGCCGCAATGTGTACATCTATCTCTCTCTCTCTCTATCTATCTATCTATCTATCTATCTATCTATCTATCTATCTATCTATCTATCTATCTATCTATCTAATATATATTTGTATACACACACATACACACAAACACACACACACGTATATATAGATATAGATATAAATATATTTATTTATATATATAGATAGATAGATAGATAGATAGATAGATATACATTCTGACATATAAAGATTAAAATATTATTATTAAAATAATAAACTAGACAAAGGATATTCATCATGCACGTCAGCAAAACAAAGACAGATTGCAGATTGTATTTTAATGTGATTAATCTAATGATGTCAAACTGAGGCAGGGCCATTTAAAAATGTCACTTTAAGGTCTGCGTGCAGTAACTGCAGTGACTTTCTCCCTCATGAATTCACGTCAAGGTTTAAGCCTGTCACCTAGCATGATAGTCTTTCTGGATACCACTCCACGTTTTTTTTTTTTCTTTTTTTTTTTTTGTGTGTGTGTGTTTTAAGGGTAGCAGCCCACCTCTCCCTCGCTCCCCTCCCCTCCCTCCTTCCCTCATCTCATCTCCTCTCTTCTCTTCTCCCGCTACTTCTTTTGAGGGGTAAACACACACGCAAAGCTCCTCAGCCTATCATCTGTGACCGCCGCTACAGCCAGACGGCGTAACACGATCCATGATAGAGTGGTGCAAATCGCCCAGCGCTTTCGTCTACCATCTCGCATAAGGAGGGGGAGAAGCCCATGAGATAGGTTGAGTAAAAAAAAAAAAAAAAGAAAAAAAAGGAAAAGAAGAAAGAGGAGGTGGAGAGCTGTTGGAGAGTGCGGCAGCGGCGGCTGGCAACTAGAACGACGCTGGTGTGACTTTCCAGTCCACTAGGTTTTAACCCTTTTGACATCGCTTGAGTGCCGTCCATGTGTCAGTGCGATAGTGCTCTCGTGCAGCGCGTGGCTCGTGCAGCAACACTGGGAAGAGGAGGAGATCCGGAGCGTTTGTAAATCCAATACAGGGAGAGCAGCATCGCAGCCAGAGAAGTGGACCTTGTTACAGTAAAAGCTCCAGTGGGGGGGGGATTGCTACAGGCATTCTTTAAGGTAACGCACCAACTTCTTTATAATCCTTTTTTTTTTTTTTAATTAGTGTTTAAAAAATAACCTAAATTCAAATCCAGGTTACATCACCAGTTTCTCTCTCTCTTTTTTTTTTTTTTTTTTTTGCAGTAATTTTTTTTTTAGTAGCGCTGTTAAAGGCTGGACATCTGTGCTGACAAGAATTGCATCTGTCAACAACTTGGATGTGGCAAAAAAAAAAAAAAAAAAAATCATGTTTAATGCATTACAGGGGGCTGTGTGCTGGCAGCTCCTCTGTCAGCCCAGGCCTTATTGTTACTGCAGAAAGCTACAGTCTATTGTATTCCATTCAGTCCCCTTGTGGATCTTCTTCTCCTTATGAGGGGGCGGCGTGTGTTGTGTTTAAAATGGTACTGCAGCCTTACACGTGCAAATTGATAACACAGCGTCCTGCAGTAGCTCCCAAACCACGTCCAGATGTGTGGAAATATTCGCAAATAAAGAGTGACTGAAGGCTCGTTTTGGACTTCAGCGGGGTCAAGTTGCTTCCCCGTCTCCTGGAAACATTTTTAGTGTGGCGTTTTGTGCCGAATTTCATTGCTGTTTTGCATAAACATAGAAAAATACAAAGGCTTTAGTGTCTTCCGCATCACACATCACATCAGAGGCACTACTTGATTATGTGGAACAAATGGTGGGAAAAAAGCTTTTTAATATTGTATGAAATACAATATTAGAATATATTGCCTTAAGCTTTCTGAACTGCATCAGAGCGGCAACATATTATACTTGTATTTCTCGTATTTCTCGGCTTGTGCTCCTTAAGAAACTGCGGCTCTCTTTCAGAATCCTTGCACGTTCAATATTTAAAATGACATCCGTGAAGTATTATGGGTAATGTATGCAAACAGGGTACCCTAGGTGTTGCTTTTGGGTGTTGACTTGCCTTTGATTAATCATTTCGGGCTGACGTCACGGCCTCGGAGACAGAGATGGATTGAAGTGCTTAGCAGACCAATAGCTACAAAGACAAAGAGTAATTGGTGTGTAGTGAGTGGTGGCCAATGTAAGCAGAGCAGATGCATCAACAGTGGAATAAGTCTGAGTGCTGCAAAGGGTCACGCGGTGGCACCCCCCCCCCCCTTTCCATACATTCACAGGTGACAGGTAAATACACGCAGGTAAATGCAATGAGCCTTTCCTCTGCGGGCACTGCATCTTATGAGGCGTCACTATGAATTATTCTATAGGCCATAAGGTGAGTTGTGGACCGAGGCAGGTGTATTTTTTTCCTGCCTGACCGAGTGGGAAATGATTAATTACGCTATACATTTATTTGTTCATTTTAACATCCATCAGCTGTATAATTTTAAAGCTGCAGTCTCAAGGTGGCGTTCGTTTAGCTGTAGCTATGGTTTTGGCAGTGTTTGCCTGTGCAGTGGTGTGTAGGGGTAATTGAGGGGGTGGGCATGCTGTTGAGGGGGTGGGTATATTGTAATCCAGCCATCTTTATATGTGTCACTGGTAATTACATGGGAAAAGTAGGTTTGCGTCCCCGGGGAAGGAGGCGAGTGTACCTCCATACATGCTGAGCGGTATATGCTAGGGAGCGGTAAAGTTTTAATGGCGGCATTCAGAATATGTGCCGTCAGAGTGGCACTGATAACTTTAATATTATAAATCATAATGGACTGATGGGATATCAATACTTTGCGCAGGCATGCTTTTGTTTCACGGTTTCCTCGACGGACCAAAGCTGCTCGGCATTCACATTAGAGCGAGGTCTGAGCAATTTTTGTTTTAATTTTCTTATCTCATGTTTCACCAGGCAGCTCTGCCAGTCTTATTCTCCTCTTAGTCTTACTGGCAAACACATGTCAGGACTCCAGGTCCGGAGAGAACCCCGGCCAACAAAGGCTTTTGTGCATTATGATGCGGTTTCTGGATGAACTGCTCCATAATTTATGTAATGAAGGGATGAACTGTTGTTTAATTTATGTGATGTCTGAATGAGGACAATTCGTATCTGTTTATTGGGAAGTGCTCGATCTCTCCATGCGGACCGATGAATTTATGTCCTGTTCAGCTCAGCCTATCTGGGTAAGACCTACATCAGCAGCTTTAACGTACGAAAAGTAAACATCAGCAAAAAATTACATTAAATATATATTTTTTTAATCCCTAAAATCTCATTAGTCTATTGTTTTTTTTTTCCCCACACAAAGATTGACATAAAGTGCCCCCCAGGTGCACAGAATGATAAAGAAATGTTGGTGTTTATATATGTTCTTTTACAAAGCTGCAGAATAAACAAGCATATAGATGAATAGATGTGTATGCGCTCCATATGCATACGGTACATAATGCGCACTGTGTACACAATATTTATTTGATATGCAGGCAGATCATTGCACAATTGTTTGAAGAGCAACAGATGTTTTTATGTCTGCTTTCTCAAAAGGCAAAGCTAGTATTATTTTTCATACAATATCTTCACATCCACATCTGAAATAATCTTAATAAGTTTTTTTTGGAAAGCATGTAAGTGTGAAATTGTCCATAGAGTGATGTCAGCTGGGAGATACTGAACCCTTGTTTTTAATTAAAACTCGAATAATGTGGATAAGAAATCAGCACACCTGAAAGCTTCAACCGGTGTCTACTGGGAAAGGTTAATTAAAATGTGCAATAGAATCACACGGGAAAACTTTTAGTACATTATTTAGAATGATAACAAAAAAAAAGATCTGAAAAAACAGATTCAACATTTGTAACTTATTTCATATAAAAAGCAGTTTTAAGGTGAGGTCTTTTATTTCTAATGAATGAAATGTTGTCATAGTAGAACAGCACTGACGTGGATTGGTGGTCAAATATCCTTCGTGCAAAAACTACTTTGCCGTTTCATGGTTTTTGTTCAACTTGTCAAACACTCACAGGCAAATTCAGGCAGAAGGCTGGTATCTCTTTGTGCAAAAGCCCCAAGGTTGAAATGTACAGAGTGCAGCTACTCCACAGCTCAAGACCAATTTGAAAACTGAAAACTCCAAAACTAAGAAGTAAATGTGCTGGCAGATTAAATTACTTGCAGTATAAGGGAAATATTGATTCAAGAAGTGTTATAGTAGCTGTTTATATGCCACTTTTAAGACAGGAACACAAATTTAAAATGCTAACTGACTATTCAGAGACATTTAGGCCTTTCCAGGCTCTAGTAATGGAAAAGGACATTTATATGTACTCACTTCCCTTTAATGTAAAAATACCTCATATTAACCACGTATAAAAAGCATTCAAGGTCAAATCCTGAATGAAAAGTAGGTGAAAGGTGAAGTTAATTTAATTTAATGATTTTTATGCACTATAGGCTAATTTAATCTTTTAACAGTACGTCATATTTTCTGCACTGAACATGTTTTATAGGTAATATTTTGGTTCTTAAAGTAACTACTACCTACAGCTGTCAGATAATTATAGTGAAGTAAAAATGAAATTTCCCTCTACAGTGAAGTGGAGTCGACGTTTTACATATAATGAAACTGAAAAATTGTGAAGATGTTATGCATAATACTTTATTACATATGCTACTGCCCATTTCAATATATTCGGGTGGTAAAAATCAAAGATGTTTCTTCCAATCTTAGTTAGGAGACCATATCTGCATCCTACATCTCTGCATGCTGTGAGATAATTTCAGTATTGAGCATCACTCTTGACTTTACTGATATTTGACTTATTTGCTTGTTGTGTTTTTGGCTCCCAGTTTGACTGATGGGAGAATAAGGCTGGATGCTTATAACATAAACATCTCTAATAAATATATTTTTTTTAGTTCTCACATTCATTTTTTTTCATATTTGACCTTCTGTTTGGCTGTAACTTTTGTTTATTCACTGTTTGCTCTGCCGTCGTAGCAGGTTGGCAACATTATTAAAATAATCGCCAAAACTTTCCTCGCGACCAGAAATATTGAAAGTTTTTTTTTTAAGATGTCTGTGTGTGTGTGTGTGTGTGTGTGTGTTTATTTGACTGTTTTGACCGGTTGTGTGTGTGTGTGTGTGTCCGTCTTGCTATAGTGACCAGAATTCACAAGGTAATGATCATCCCTACCTCATGTAATGTCGACGGGGAAGGGCCGGAGCACTAGTTCCTAGGCTGTTTACTGCGGACATTTACGGGGTATCATTATCCAAACAGCGATGCCAGTGGGTGGCTACCAGAGCTGGAGGTGAAATAAGCCATTTAGCTGCTTTATGATAGCAATCCCCAGCCCTCGCTGTTTTCACATCCAGGGTCAAAGCTTAGCAGCCATCTAATCTCCCTCAGCCTCGCAGCTTTCATTAGTGCGGCACTTGATCAATCAACACCGCTGCAAGTGCCAAAGTTTGACGCATTTTTAGATGAAAGTGCATAACCATAATACCTGTTAAGATGATCATTGCTGTTTGCGGGCTCCCCTCATGTTTAATTTAATTGACGTTTAATAAGAATGCGGATAAGCGCTCCGCACAGTCGACGCCGCGGTGACTTTATAATAATAAGTTTGGCTGCAGACACAAAGTTGAAGGAAAACGGGAGGGGACGGGGGGATGTCCATGCAAAAGAAAGTAATAACTCTCGCATGCTGTCTGTCTATGGGAAGCAAAATATTTGCCAAAACCGAGATTACGACAGGGTGGCGAGGCAGGTGGTCGGTAAGTAATCTTCAGGCTACACCAAATGTCCATGATCCTATACAGATAAACTTCAGCATTTCTTATAGAATATTTGTGCACGCTCCCTTTTCGCGTTTCCCCCCCACCCCCCCTTCCGTCATAATTGGCTGAGATCTCCGAAAGGCAGTTCATTTAGGTTTCATCTGCCAAATGCCAGGCCTGTCATCGCATCTGCATACAATAGGACACGTCAGAAATCCTTGGCCCCTCCTTTCATCTGCCTTCACATCTCCCATAATCAGGGGCAGTGGATGGGAACAGAGGCAAAGAGGAGCTTTTTATCCCTCAATAAAAGGCCACTTAGGCAGATAGTTCTCCCAAGACTCATCAGCTTTGGTCTTTTTTTCCTGGCACCACATGAAGGAATTTGTGGAAGAGGGCAAACATTCCATCTAATTAAGGATACCTTTCATATGAGCTCACCTCTCTCCCC
>JAOXYL010000065.1:5858970-5877264 GCA_028564955.1 Terapon puta
AGCCCAAATCTTTACTGTGTTGGTTCAGTCTTATCAAGTGCTGCAGAACCAAAGCTGTTTTCAATAAAAAAATAAAACCACTTTAATGCAAATCGCTCAGCACCGAACATTAGACAAAGTTAGCAACAGTTGGTGGGCACATGGAGGACTTGCATTTGGCAGGTTGCAAAAGAGTGTAAATAAATGTTAAAATAAATGTAGCTTCATTTCTGTTGAATGTAAAATAGCCAACTGTATCCTAAAACAACAATATGTCAGTGTTGCATTTACAGCCTGTTGTGCAGACCTTAAAAAAAATAGATGTTTTTATTTATGTATGTATTTAAGTATGTTTTTTTTTTTTGTTTGTTTTGCGCCCACTAAAATTAAAATTGGTTTCTGTCAGCGTTGATTTCTAACAGGCTTTTTAAATGAAGGTTGATGACTTACTGATTTATCACATGTTAAATGGTGCGAGACGTTCTGTGCAAGTGTCTGTTGTCTTACATGTCCAAAAAGATTGAAGTGGTATTGTTATTCGTAGCTTAGGAACTGTCATTATATAGTCCTGTATAGATTTGTAGTCATGTAGTCATAATGTGAAGTCAATTATACAGTTGTGAACTGGTGCTTGTGTGGTGTGGTGTGTGTGTGTGTGTGTGTGTGTGTGTGTGTATGTATACCACATGGTAAAAATCTACTTCTCTGGACAATGACAATCAATATACTAATTGCATGTTTAAAATCAATGCTCGCTGAGCTCTACTGAAAATGACGTTATTGTGAGTGGTTGACGACGTTAATGGCTGTGTGCAAACAAACCAAGTGTGTATACATTGCTGAAAAAAAAAGTGAGAACTTGCGCATTTCTCCGTAGACTTTGCCAGGTTTTATCTCTGCAGGTTTAAGCAAATAAAGTGATACATATATTGTCTGTATTTGACCATTTAAACTGCACTGCCTGCGCCAAAGTTAGAAACGGTAGCATTTTACCTAGGTGTGAACACAATCTCTCTGGACAAACAAGAAAGCCAAAGCTGTCCACACATGAATAAATACAACTAAGTGTTTTGTCAGCAGGCTAATTGTCAAAGCAGCTTTTGAGAAGGAGTGTAATTGCTATGTAATCGGAGAGCTGTCAGAAAGAACTGCTAAGCAGTCATCATCTGTATGATGATCTGCCATCTGTAGCAATGTCTGGGAGAGACGGGGGGACGGGGGATAGAGAGAGAGAGAGGGAGAGAGATGGACAAACAGTGATGTGAAGCTGCTTACATTCGTAGTGCATTTTCAGGGGGTTCAACTTTGTAAGTCTATTTGCAAATCACACATTTTAGATGAATGGCAGTCAAGGATTTACATCAAATGTGAGTTGATGAACGCCCGTTCTACGACTGTGTAGGAGCGCATTATGTATGGGTAAATGGAACGATGTCTCTTTCTATAATGCAATGATTATGTAATCCTTGAAATATTGGTTACATCCTGGTTCCCTTGCAGAGAGAAAGCTTAAAAGAAATTTCAGTCTTTGATCAGATAGAAAGCCAGGAAAAGAGTGGGCAAGTCTCTGAGAGCAGTGAAGGTACTCTGGCAGGAAATATGATGGAAATCACACAGCTTCTTCTTTTTATTTCTTCTTCTCAAAACCCCAAGCCTCTGAAAATTGCCAACTCTCTTTGCAGAGTAAATCCCCAAAACTCACCTAGGGCAAGGTTGTTCAAATGGTCCCGAATTCTACTGGGTACAGCCCCCCCTCCCCTTAAGCCTTTCACTCCACCCCAACCCACCATCAAGGCTTCACAGTGAGAAGCTGCTGTCTCTTTCTCAACTAAAGAATACTACCACTGCCTCCAAGCAGGCGCCAGCTGTGGTGAGATGGATAGAAAACCAGGCGCTGATGAGAAAGACTTTATTGATTTGACATATATAAACATCCTACCTGGACCAAATGGCATGCTTTATCATAGAATTCATCCATTATTCATTTCACATAAAATCAAACATGGATTTACAGTTTAGAAGCTTTTTTTTCTCCTCCATTTATTTAGTTTTCTGACATTCGAACTTTGCAGAGCGGAGGTGTTGCATTTTTGAATGAAACTGCAGGTACTCGTAGGTAACCACAAATATCATATAAAAGCCGCGGCCTCTATGAGTTCTATGATCTATTTTGATAGAAATCTTGTGATGCACACATATAGCAATTTTCCTATTGGTGAAGGGCAAGCCAATCAAAGCAAATGCCCTTTCAATTCCATTAGCAGTTGAATCAGTCTCTTAATGGAGAGTAAAATGGCACAGGACCTTTTGCAGTACTTACACAATGAATATGAAAAGGCTTTCACCAAGCTTGCCAAGCTTAGTGAGTTCAAAACGGCTTTTAATTGTGTCCCGACTCAATATTGGAACATTACGCGCTGTACTCATGGCTTGTCAATGCTTTCATCAAAAAAAGATATTTTCAAAGGAGCGAACATAGAATTCTAATAGGTCTAAACATCCGACTATCAAGAAGGGGAATCACAAAGTTCAAGAAAAATGTGTTGAGATGTGAACTGAGCTTGTAGACAGTGATAGCCTCTGATGTCATTATTAAAAATGGACAAAGTTCTATGAATGGAAAAGCTCACACCATTTTTAAATATCATTTTATAATTTCAGGAAAAAAGTACTCAAGTGAAACTGAAAATGGCGGAGTATTTTCCTGCCCGTGGATTTTTGGTTCACTAATACAACCCAATGCACCTTTCTCACATAAAGATTTAGAGGTCTGCGGTTGACTCACCACTGAGTATTAAGAAAACAAAGATATCCTCCGCACAGTGTTTTCTCAAAAACACAGAGGCTTCACACCGCGTCATTTGATAGATATCGCAAGCATCGTTAAGAAGGGAATGAGTCTGTCATTCCGCGAGCTGGCATACAGTATTAATCACAAAGGTCCTTTAAAGCATGTTGCTGATGGAGATGATGACAAGCTGACGTTGAGGAATTATGCAAAGGAGGCATCCGTCTTGATCTGATTTCAAAGCAAAACCCTATAAACCACACAGCTGTTTCATCTGCTTTCCCAGTCACTGAGCCTGCACTTTAAAGGCCGGCTTAATTCCCTGTGTGTCTCGATGGAAGACAATGCCAAGCTTTCTTAAAGGCTCATTGTTTAGTGTGCTTTTTTTTATTTCTTTTGGTTACTTTACTTTAAAGAACACTATCCAACATATTCCAGGCAGTGGATAATCTAATTCAAAGTGCTACAGTGCCAAAAAATCCATATTTTAGTATGGTTCCACCCCCCTCCGATGGCTTTCAAACCAGCTCCAACTCTCGGTGAAGTACACAGAGAATGCAGACCGAACCGCCGCCCTGCTCGAGCTGCATTTTTTGCCCACTGTGTTACATGGAGTCACATTGAGGTTATCACTTATAGCTTTTCATCATAGGGAGACTCTGTCCTGAGTGTAAAACTGTTTGTTAGAAATTGGATTCAAACCCACACCTCAAATTGGACACCAGAAAGCACAGCGCTCAGCCATTCGGGCACCCGCTGTGTGCAGGGAAATTGAGTACATAAGACTATAAGGGAGCCTGTAGTTTCTCAAGGACTTTCAAATATATCTGAATCGAAAAACCTTTTTTTGAGCGGTGCATGAAATGGAGCACGTAATTAAAATGTTAATTCTGATATGAAAATTCAGATACGCGAAGTCAACTCTTTGCTGATTGGTTGTTGCACAGAGAAAATGTAAACAAGTCTTCTTAAAAAAAAAAAGAAGAAGAAAAAGAAGCAACTATGGAGCCATTTGATGTCGACCTCGTAGAGATAAAGATTAAGGGGATGAGAACGCCCTTTTAACTGAGAAATGTTTGCATAATTAATCGCTCAAAATCCACGCGGAGTCAAGTTTCAGATCGAAATACTTAAAAGGGCATAAGTTGGTGTTCAGTAATGTCTCAAAGGTTTAAGTGACCAGCGCAGTTACCCCTCACACACATCATATATGTGGTCAATTATTAAGAGGTGTGTGGGTATATTTGTTGAAAAGGAAAGAGTGATCGAAGCCATTTTGAATTAGTGCTCACAACTGTTGCTTCTCTCAAACCTAATTCTCAGACAACTGCTAAATATATTGTACGCCGTACTTGTATGGCGTTTCGAAGAGTAAAATGAACTTTGATTGATTTATTTATTGAGCAGCTTTTCAAGGCTGTTCAGTTTTTAAAAACGCCGGCAAAACTCTTTATCTTTACCCTTTAAAAGATAGAGATGAAAATATTTCTCCTGCTTCGTGTTTGTCAGACCACCTATACAACTTCTTTGTTAAAGAAATTGTATTCTCACTTGTATTTTGGTAGTTTAGACTTTTCTTTTGCTTCTTTAGCACCACTCAAAGCCGAAACCGATTCCCCGTTTCGCTCCATTGCTCAACAGCTAACTCAAACACAGCATTTCATGTGAAAGACCTTATTTACACCCAGAGGCTTTGAGTGCTTTTTTTTTTTTTTTTTTTGCAAAGTATGCATACACTAGGTTTAGTTCAGTTCATGGGGTTTTATGTTCCTTTAGTTCATTGTGGGATTATGCAGTCAGATTTGCTGCATGTCAAATCCGATGCCTTTGAAGGCTTTTGGGATTTTGTGTTTGGTGAATGTTGTGCTGAGCATGTGCTTTCACCTAAAAACACACTTGGTCTGGCGTGTCGGTTCAGGCGCGACTCCGAGCACGTTGATTCGTCAAAAAATTGATTCAAGATCCAAGCCGTGATAGGGGGAGTGTTTTGGACTTGTTGAAGCTCACAGATGTGCCTGCTGCGCCGGCACTATTCCCATCAACCTATAATACACCTGCACCACATATACTTTTATGGGCCTGAGGTTACTGTATCGTATGCTGCATTTCCAGCCCCTCGGTGTGAGCGGCGAAGCAGCCGGAGCAGCCTGCAAACGAAACAAGGGCAATCAAGACGTCGCCGTGCGCTATGTGCCAATAGATCAATGTGCAGACATGAAGATAAATGGATACCGATTTGTGCAATATCTGTCATGCATCTTTATTTGTAAGGCATAATGTGAGGGCGGCTTGTTTACTAGGCTTCACTGTGGCATGCAGTACGTGGGTGTGATAATAAGATTGTGCTTGTACAGGCGTTTTTTTTTTGTTTTTTTTTTAAATAAAGGAGGGGCCCTTTATTGTGTTTTTAGGAGGATGTAAAACAGTTACTTTTAGAGGTAATCCTTCGTCCATCAACCTTCCACTTACCTCCACGTTAGAGCATTTGCTGCTTTCCAGAGCCCGTCTGATTGTCCCCTCGGCCTCACTTCCCATCTACCCCCTCGTTGACATTGTGCTGTTGCGCTCCCGTGTGCTGATTATATGAAAAAAAAAAATGCCTCGGATGGAAAGTGAAGTGGGGCTCGTGGCCGCTGCCGGGCTCAAACAGAGGAATGAGGCCCAGAGGTGAAGTAAAACCAGCCAGTGTTGGTAGATAATCCACATTTCTATTAGCCTACTTAGCACTTTTCTAATAGGGCTCACAGTCTAGCCCAGGAGATGAGTGGGATGTCTTGTATTCATTATCACTAAGTCATGGCAGCCTTATATTTTCCGAATGCCAATACCGCAGTTGATCGCAGGTAATTTATGTGTTAGGATTCAGGATTGACTTTGAACACGGTGGCACGGGGTGGCGAGGGGATCATATTTGAAAGAGGTCTGATCAAACTCTAATCGGGGAATTAATTAGATTGAGATTGGCCTTCTGCACCAGCACTCTGCACTCTTGTCACTCCTGATTCTTCTCCCCGCCGTTCACCTTTCACCAGCTGTCTTTCCGTCCACCTGTCCGTCCGTCCCTCCATCTATCAGTCTGCCTTTGTCTGTGTTTCTACAGCTGAAACAGATGTCCTAAAAATCTCTTCCTGTTATAGAAATAATACGTCCCCGCGAGTAATTATCAGTAGTCGGCGGAGTGATTGGTGCAACCTGCCCCTGCTAAACTTTATCACAGCTGCCACTCTCTCCCCGCAATTAACTCGCAGAGAAGAGTTTTACTCCCTGTAATCATTCTCATTACAATATTCCTTACAGAATATTTCTCCTTAGAATGTGAGAGAAATAATCTTCAGTCACTCCAACAGCCTGCATGTACAGTAGCCCGGAGTTTTTTTACCTGGGAGCGTTGGAAATCATTTGCGAGCTCTGGATGGCGCTGCGCGTTTCCTCCGAGCGCCGTGGAAACGAGCGCTATTTCCCCCCCTGCACCGAACGGCTCGTTTTATGCACAGAAGGGCTGGGAGAGAAGCGGAAGCACATAGACAACGGCGAAAAATTTCATGGCCATTACAGTTTTTTTTTTTTTTTCCGAAACAATGACTCGTGTCCTTTCAATGAAGTTGTTCTGCCCAGCTAATGGCGCAGAGCCGATTTTGATCCGCGGCTTAAAGTCCACAAGGTCTTTACGCGTGGCTGAGAAAGCAAAGGTTAAATCATGCACCAGAACTGACCTCCAGCGTTCATAAGCTTTATATTCGTTCTCCTCTTAGGCTTTATAAAAATTCATGCTGTCAACGCAAAAACAACAGCTCCTAAAAGACGCAACTCCCAGCGTTCTCAATCCACTCCGAGGCTCTGTAAGGCAAGAAAGACGATACCCATTTGGGGCTCATTGGAGCAAATCAGAATTGTCAGCACTGTGGGTTTTTACCTTTTTAAACAGGGAAGATGGATAGATAATCACCACATGCCATTCTGGGGGCCAATTACACAGCTTTGTGTGAAATTGGAAAACCTGTTCCCTCAGAGCTCTAATGGATGTTCTGGTCATTAGTTATTTGAGAGTCTTCTCTGGCTGTAATCAAACGTGAAACATTGCGTTAAGCGCCCATAAAAGAACAGCTGCCTCTCTAAGTGACCTTCTGTTTAAGAGAACCCAACTGTCAGCCGTGTGGCGTTTTGTGACAATTATTATGTGTGTCACCATAAAAGCAGCTCCTATTTCCCTTCTTTTTGCAGCGGTTGCATCTCATTTTAATGTCTTGCTCTTGGTTGTATTTACTTTTCTTGGTCTGTTAGGCGGCCGTATGCTGTCATATCCTACATGCTAGGCAGACGCTTGCTCTTATCCACCTTCTGTCTTTTAGCGGCGTAATTTCTTTACTCTGCGCGTAATTTCAATCAGCAAAACAAATGACTTAGGAAGGGGAATACACAAAGTAATAATCCAATTGCCTCTTCTTCCTTTCAGGTGACCATCTGTCAAGTCAGCAAGGCCCACCTCCTCTGCCGCCAGCCCCGCCCCCGCACAAGCAGCACCCGTCCATCACGTCCCTGAGTCGCAGCTCACTGGCCAATCAGAGGAGCCCGAGCCCGCCGCCCACAGCCGGCCTGGCGGCCGACTTGCAGAGTACGGCGGAATGCGTCCAGCTGCAGGACAGCTGGGTCCTGGGCAGCAATGTGGCCCTGGAGAGCAGGTGAGTGACCCACGAGGACCCACAACAGAGCTGGAAACGTTCAGGTCCAGGTGTTATCATGAAGCCATTTTCACTGACTCAGAAAACAGAATAATGTGAAATAAACGAGCAGAGGCCATGCTGCTGTTTTAAATATTTATTTAAAACAGCAGCAAAAAGCTTACTTAATAGCGAACTCCAAGAGCTCTCCTATATTTGAATTTTACATATTACATTTGACAATCAAGGGGGAAAACAGCAGCTATAATTGTATATTTTATTCATTTAATTTGATAACTTGTTTGCCTCGCTTTGATTACCCTAAATCCACTGGCCTGTTGATGTGTGTTTGAGGCATCAGATGGCCCATATGCATAAAACTCAATGTCAGGGATAACAGTGAGTCACTCGGTCGTGACTGAACCAGCAGCGCGTTTTCTGTTGACAAACATGAATTATCATCTTTATATTAACGCCTGTGCTCCGCCGAGCCTTTTTTTATTAGTATGACCCGCGAAGGTTTCAGGAAAGCGCACGATAAATATCACACATCTCGGCAGGATGAAGTTCAGTATTAGATATCATGAACCTCAGCACATGTTAAACTCCGGCAGTGACATTTCGTGCCGTCTTTCTCAAAAGAAGTGCTGGGAACACAGTGTGCATGAGTCTTGTGATAGTCCACATCCTCTCGGAGACAACTGGCAGTAACCAGTTTTGAGAAACACGCTGGGAATAGGCATCGACTGAGAAAAAAGCCCAATAAAGTAAACAATAATCCTCAACATCTGATGATTTTATAAATATTTTAGGGCTGCTCCTCCAAAAATGGGTGGATAATAAATGGATAATTCACTCCAGATTTTAAAATATTTAAGTTTGGCTCATTTCTAGGGCCCAGACTTCTCCTCATCACAATTATCATGTCACAAATTGCGTGTGGCATAACACGGTTTGTTAAATATGGTCAAGTGTTGATCAGTGTTCATACTTAGGAGATGATTACTAAATTTGAATTAGAAATGAGAAATTAGAAAGACCTACGCTCAGATGGAGAGCACATGATTAGAGTGTACAAAGTGAATATAAGAAAGCTTGCCAGTTGAAATCACAGAGGCCGTGAGTTAACAAGGAACTTCGTAAGCGGATTGCGTTTTATATATTGAAATTTGCTGTGCAAGATACTACTTTGTCATAAGCGCCTCTGCCAAGTTTTCCTCCTGAAACATCAGTGACATCTCTCTTAATCAGTGAGCTCAAAATATCCTGGCTAATGAAGTGTGGTACGTCGCGCCCTGACTCAGAAATGGCCGCGAGTGGATGATTGCATTCTCGCCTGATATTTCCCTGGCACGCCAACGCGTTTCTAAAGGCTTACGTGAATGTAAACTTTTGGATTTTTTCTCCCTCCGTGGCAGCAGAGTAACAACCTCTTATGATCTGACTGAATCAATTGGGATATGTGGTGACAGTTTCACTTTCTCGGGGAAGATGCGGTGATTGAATGCTAACCGCGCAATGACCTTGAGCTGTCTTAGCCGTATCGACAAAACAATATGTGCACACCTATCATCAGACGAGGCATAAATCACTATCACCACAGTGGACTCTAAATCAAGTGCTTGTCAGTGGGTGGGAACAGGGGGCTGCTGCGAACCAACCGGGCCAAAAGGGAGGACCCGGTTCACCACATAATTGCAGATGTCAAGAAAACCACCAGGTTGGGAAATGTAAACAGAAGCTCCAGAAAGTATTTATTAGGCTGCCGTCGGGGGGTTTCGGGCCAGCAAAGTCTCGGCACCGCGCGCACGTAGGTGGCCCCAGGTACCGCAGGGATGTGAATTTCCTTTGAATCCTCAACGTCGACATGGATTTCATTTCTTCTGCAGCACACGTGCAGGCAGTCAATTATTCCCTGCAGGGCAGTTTCTTAAAAAAAAAGTCAGACATAAATCACAATGTTATGATCTTTGTTAATATATTTCATGTGACACGACCTCCTTGAAAATAAAGCACTCATTTGACAACATTAGCTACTTTAACAGCAATTAGCCGTAATGAATAATGTGTGCGTAACCTCCCATAAAAGTGTTGGTCTTCAAAGCGCGGGCGCGCTAATTTGACTCAATACCAACTTGCTTTCACTGTGAATGGCTTTCAGTGTTCTTTTAAATGAGTGAAGTGCTGCACTCGGTAACAACTACCGCAGCTACTGCTCATTATTACACAGTGAGTGAATGAAGTCGCTGATCTCACTGTGATCATACTGTCAAAACTGTGTTAAGACACCGAGTTTGATTTTGGCTCACCGAGTCCCGCTGATTGAGAAGATCAAACGTATGCAGCAGAGGAATGAATCCTTTTTTATTTTTTTATTAATTTATTTTTTATTTCTTATTAGAGTTCAGCAGATATAGAAATTAAACAATCGACGTTGACCCACTGCAGTGCATATATGTCGCAGGGGTAAGGACAATAATTAAAACGATGAGTGCAAAATTGTAGTGTTGAAAATTTACACCATATCCAGCCACTTTTTTTTTTTTTTTTTAACACATCATACCTATGAAATGACACCACTTCAGCTTTTGTTCTGCCTTATTACATGCTCACTAAGACTGCTCATTGTAAAGGGCTCAATTACTTGGCAGCGCTCCTCACTGTTCGATGCTTTTCTCAAGGAGACATTCAGATCTTTAACGTGTGTGGAGTACTTTTAATAGAACCCTCAGGTCTCCCTTCCTAACCACTTGGCTTCGCTGAAACAGATTTTTATGATATTTTCAATTAGAAATATTCAATTGGATTTCATTATAAAACGAACTGCCACGTCCCTTAAGAGACTGATGCACATATACGGTAATTATTCTTGAGCTGTACTTACTCCTTTGTTTAAGCTAGACTGTGCCTGTACCGCCTGTGTTAAATGAGTATTTTTAGAGCTATGAGGTCCACTGGATCAGGTGCAGGCGCTCTTACATATGCATGTCCTTCAGAGCTCACTTCAGCACTTTTTTTCTTCCACCTAGATTCAATGAGATTCAGCTAGAACAGTCGTTATGACATTTCAGAATGAATCTTTTGAAGGCCTGCCCAGCCACACGTTGCAGTTATAAATGTACTGTCAATCCCCATCGGATTCATGTGTCAAGGGAGTCCTTTGGCGAAATGAAATTATGTCTCGGCTCTAAAATCATCATGTGTTACAGTGTCCCGCAGACTGTACGTTTTCCTGATGAAAAACGTGGCGGAGTTGTTCTCGGGGGTGAAGAAGAATACCAGAGGTAATCCAAGGAGGATTTTGTGCGCGTGTGCGTGTGTGTGGGGTTGTTTGTGTGGGATGCACATGTAAATCATGAGTCATGCTTCACATCAGAGGAGGAAAATTGAACTTTTTTTTTTTTTTGACAGCAGCCACAGTGTCAGGCTTGCACCAGGACTGATTAGTCATGTGCAAGAAAACAGCCAACTAGCCTTTTGGAATAGAAAGGAGCTTGCAGTGATGGTTGGTTACCTGCCAAAGTGGATGGTGGTGTAGACAAAGTGGTAATCCTCAAGACATTTTTTTTTTCTTTTTCTCGTGTGTGTTTCCTTTTCATTTATTTTGCCAACATCTTCAGTGCCAAGCACACATTTCTGTGGTGATTCCAGAGTTCTGCAACATTTTCTTCTTATTTTAGGTTACTGTAAACTGCTGCTGGCAACACGAGGTGCATCTGTTCCAGATGATATTTGCCAGCGAGTGTAAAAGCTTTTGTGAAGAGAGAGAGAATCTATGAAGTATTCATATAAAAAGTCAACGCACATTAGAGACTTAACCTGCAGCTGCTAAAAGCGGCGTTTGGCTCGTGTTGGAACGTGTCTTCACCACAATTGCCCCTCAAGATTAAGCCCAAGAGAAACTATCTCAGGCTTGCAGTTAAACTCCGAGGACCGTTTTGAATGTATGCACACGAAAGCTGAGCCCTTCTCACTCCAGACCCCATCAAACTGGTTAAATACGATAAATTCCAAGTGCAAACTTATCCGAGCGCTGCGAGCGAGCGGCTCAAGATGGCACCACGCTGATCTCCGTGGGCAGGGCGGCACAAAAGAGCCCGCCTGAAATACCATCGCACGGGTGCAGAGTTAGCGGTACCAGAATAGCACCTGCTAGCAGGCCCCCCGACGAGAGGGCAGGTGGCGATCTGGGGGAGGGCGACGTCGCGGCGCAGAGTGTGAAAACGAGCCGCAGCGACGCCCGCCACATCTGTACTTTTTTTTTTCGTTCTTTTTTTTTTTTTTCTTTTTTTCGCCGACCGCGGATTAAAAGCGGCCTGATTAATTCCAACTCTCACCTTCAAATGCGAGCACTAACACACAGGACGGCGGCTAATAGGCAGATTACATATTCTGAGGGCTCCGATTTGCATTGTTTCTAGTGTGCTCTCTCGCCCTTCCAGCTGGAGCTTAGTCGTAGACAAATCCACCCACTCACTGTTTAGTCTTTTGTCCTCTGCAAGGATGTTTTCAAATGTCATCCCGATGACAAGCAATGTTGTGAGAGCAGAGGAGACCGGGCTGGCTGCTGCTTTTGTGTTAACGGGGCTTCTCAATGGGACAGACAGGCGTGCACACAGGCGCGCCGCGATCGCACCGAACACGCAGCCATTCATTTGCTCTCTTTCCCTCTCTCCCCGTCTCACACTCTTGATTGTCTCTTTCCTCCCGTCTCTCTCTCACTCACGGCGCACCACACTGCTATCACCAGGGCTGGCGGGATTAGCATAGTAATGTGCCTTGTTGCATCACACTGGCTGTAATCAATTACAGCCGGTCATCCAGTGTGTATAGCTGCAGACATTTACACCGGTCCGCTGTTTGTTAATCATGTCCAACATGCATTTCATCTCTAGACCTCTTCAGTCTGCTCTTTAGAGAGGAAAAAAAAAAAGGGGGGGGGATAGACATGAAAAAACATCAGCGCCAGAATTACTTTAAACCGCCGAGTGCAAATAAATGTCCGGCACGGGAATTTGTCTCAGTGATGCAGGTACACACAGGCTCAACAACTTTCATTTTCACCGTGCTCTCTCTCTCTCCCGGGTAAGAAAGCAAAAAGGGATATAAATGACTGAAATATAGCTGACACTCGAGTTCGAAACCACCCACGGCGCGCCATATGTTTCTTATAATTACATGTGCATTTAGATTGTTCAATCAGCTAAATTGTGCAAATAAACAGCATTTTTATGATTTGTTTACATGTGTTTTTAAGTTAAATATTTATTAATGCAGCTTGTCGTTATTTTGTCGATGTTAGTGGGCAACATTATTTATACTTTAAAGGCTGTCTTTGTTACAAAAGGCTCTGCGGCGCTGTGCTAGTTCAGGTGTGTTCTGACTTGCAGGCCGTAACAACATTATTTACTTATATCTCTGTATAAGTAAGATCCTGGGTAGGTTTGGGACCTTTATTTACAGGGAAAACTGTCTCCAAGTCATCTCCGTGGGCAGTGGCCTCTCTCAAATAGAGTCCACACGCCGACACACACACACTCGCGCACACACCAACCGGCACGTCCGCGTCCCTTTCTGTCTGCCTCATCAGATTGCATCCACTTACACTTAACTCCCCAGATAGCGGTGTCTATTTGCCTGTGTGTCTGACTGCACGTCTGCCGCCTCTGACGTTGTGCAAGTTTTGACCTCAATTCGTACCCAACTGCGTATTACAGAGTCCGCCGCAGCCACAGCACAGATTGTTCCAGATTGAAGAACCTGAACTTCTCCAGGTTGCTGGCGACCGGCGCATTGTCATTCCAGCGGCGACACGCTGTAACCTTTTAAATGGAATCCCTGTCTGTCCGCCGCCGCACGTGTCAATCTGGGCGTTGGAGGAGCCGGGCGATCCAAATCTGACATTTGTTCTTTTAGTTGAGAATTGATCTGAGGAGGTTTTGGCCCAGAGATATCCTCACCGGAGATATGGAGGTAGCTGAAATATCAGCGGCAGGGCTGAAATATGAACAGTGCATTACAGCATCGGTTTATGATGTGGGCTTTGTATAACAAGTCTGTTAAAACATTTTTTTTTTCTAATGATTTAACTTCCCTTAGTGTGGCTCGGACCAAGTGGGAGTGGAAAGTACCCAGAAACAACATCCAGCCCTATTAAAAGAATATTACAGTTAATGAAACTGTTTCAGCTGCGTTTACAGCTCCCCCTAAAGCGTGTTGACCCACCGTTCGTATCAGATAATCAGGGAAACTCTGTGTCACTACGCGGATTTTCGGTCTCAGCTCAGATTATGCACCAATTAGCCGATCTCAGGCTCTTTCAGCGCAGATCCACAGTCAGGATTAAAGGAAAAAAGAAAAAAGCCTTTACAAAACTTACAAGGAGACTTCACAGATGCAGCACAAATAATTGATGAGCAAACACCGCTTTATCAGTTTATTGGTGTATTTAAATTAGCGGTTACCATAGAAACATGCTCCTCCGGGGGATCTATAGAACACATAACAGACTGTAAAATGTTGTGCAAGACTTTTAGCAGAAAGTGGAGGATAAGACTGTTTTTTCCGGCCCTTACTGCCCGAAATTAAACCTTTTCATGATGTCATTCACATGTGTTTGTTTAAAG
This sequence comes from Terapon puta, assembly GCA_028564955.1. Classification (NCBI taxonomy): domain Eukaryota; kingdom Metazoa; phylum Chordata; class Actinopteri; order Centrarchiformes; family Terapontidae; genus Terapon; species Terapon puta. The sequence goes on from JAOXYL010000065.1 coordinate 5,873,022, forward strand.
TGGCGTTTATGTGACTATATTTTGTAAGTGTTTGTCTGTTGTTAAACTGGCAGCCTGTATTTTAATGCCGGATCGTCTTAAGTATTTGTCCACCTTTTCTAACCGGTTGTTTTTTTAAAAGCGCTTTTAACCTTTATACTTTGGTAACAGCAGATCACAGGAGATCAAATCCTGACAAGGAAGTGAAATTTTAGCACTTAACAAGTTAGTTTACCATGTTTTGGAGGCGCACTTGGGGAAAAGCACCAGACCTGAAAGAGCTCGAGTTGAAGAGATACCGCTGCGGTGGTGCTGGGCAGGTAGTCTCAGGTGTTATTTTCTGTGTAAAATCATTGTCAAAGAGAGCACTCGTGCAGAGTGACCCTCAGCTGAAGAATAAAGGTTATGTTGTATAAAGCGTTTATCCTTTTTTTTTTTTTTATTAGTAATATTAAATGGCCAAAGTCATGTTTCACAATTAAGCATATGCTCGTCTCCTGAAGTAATCCTGGTGAAGAGTCTTAATACTTTAATTTACAGTTTTGGCTACTTGACCTACGGCGTAGTTAGTATTCCACAGCGATTTGTTTTATTTATTCAATTTTTTTTCCCCCCAATCAAAATGGACAAATTCGTCAGTTCTGGATTAGACGAGCATTTGCAATGCATGGTCAATCTGTCCAATTTCCCCGGCCGTCCCCACAAGCCTGGAGGCATTTGGGTATTAATCTCTAAGTAGTGGCAAGAGTGGCAACAAGGCTTAATTCATTTACTTAAGAGCTTTTCACGTGGGGTTTAAAAGTTAATAGGACGATCACTCCGTAGTGCATTTGATTAAACCCTCTTAATTACCCCAGGTATAATGGGCTATTAGCAAAGGCCCAGTTGTAAAAGGGCAAGTGGGAGATGATTGTTTTTATGAGGTACTTTTTGTTCACCTCGTCCAATGTCAGGATTATACTGAATATTAGAATATAACCCAGTTCCTCTTGCAGCGCGATACACATGGGAGGTACTTGTGTTGTAAGGGACACTGTATTTTGGTCATTTTTTGGTTATTTTATTTGAATTTGGTCTTGCTTCGAGCTATCGAGGGCAAATCGGGGGACAGGAACAAATTAGGGTGTTTCATCCAGCTAAAGAAGAGTTTGACAAAGCTGGGCGCTGGATTCTGTTTTGATCTATCACTCATTTTACAGCTATTTGTACAATACCCTTTCCTCTTCTTTTTTTTGTTTTCCCCACCCTCCACTGCAGGCACTTTCTTTTTAAAACGGGCACAGGAACGACACCTTTCTTTGGCGCCGCTGCCCCCGGTTACACCATGGCAACGGGGACAGTTTACTCCACGCCTGCGCGCCCTTTGCCCAGAAACAGCCTGTCCAGAGGGGCTTTCAAGTTCAAGAAGTCGCCGAAACATTGCTCCTGGAAGTGCACTGCCCTGATTGCTGTGGGGATAGCTGTGGTCCTGTCCATCATCCTCTGCTACTGCATAGGTAAGGCTGAGATGAGCTTTTTTGAAATAGAAACGCATCACATCCGCAAGGGGAATTTTTTTTTTTTTTTTTCAGCGATTATCTGTTCTCAAATCACAAACAAAGCCAAATTACAACATTAGGAAAAAGACAGCGCGTGACAGATTATGAGACATTATTAAGATTATCATATTAATGAGACCTACACACCAGCTGGTTTTGTCTCTTTTAAACACACACGCACATCAGACTTATGGTAAATCACAGAAATTGCTTGATTTGAAAACAAAACAACATTTTCAAGACTCAAGTTTTGAATTGAAACACTGACTAAACTCTAACATTAAAAAAAATAAGGAACAGAGCAACAGGCAGTCCTTGCCCATTTAATTACTGGATATTTGCATTGCAAGGTCGCAGCGATGGGGGGGGGGGGGGACAAAACGCTCAATTAAAACATCTTTGAAAGGAAAAGGGCAAAACCATAAACCTTTCCATTTTAATGGTGAGTATCAGACCTGAAAGTCTTTCCATGTTGATTTGCAATTTGTTCATAAAGATGTACAAGTTTCTGACGTGGAGCTGAGGTTTGACTTAGGTCAGAACATTTCAACGCTGCTCATGTCTCTCTTTCTGTCTCCATCGCGGTCTCTCTGTCTGGCTTTTACCCACACGTTCTCCTGAAATCTTAATCTGTATGCCTGACGAGACCTTTGCCGGTGCCCCAGTTGCCGAGGTTCAAGGCCGCACACCTACCAGCCTTTAACATGCAGCTGCCCTTGAAACATGCAGACCGCACCAGCTCCATGGTAGCAATTAAAAAAGTTCTCTCTTTCCCGCCTCGCGTTGGTCCTCTTAGAAGGTTTAGTCCCCGGTCGTGTCTGGAAGCAGTTCAGGAGGTGAAAATCCTATCTGTAAACTGCTCGCATTACCAGATATTCCACGCTGAACATCTGCACCGTCTCAGGGTTCAGACCAGAACCTTCTCCTTGATTCTCTGGTGGGGCGGTTCAGGCAAAAATCTGTCTACATATCCAGGTTTTGCTTCTTTTTCCACGCGATCACATGTGGCTCTTTGTGCTGAGCAGATCTTCTGCAGGATGTTAGACTCCAGCAGTATGCAATGTGTGCATCTTAATGCCGCACATCTGAAGAAAATCAACCTCCTAGCCAGACAAAATTAACTGCACACTGAGCCTTTGGCATAAATGAACTGAATACTTGTTGTGATTGTCTGATTTGAAGGCGCAGCACAAGCCGTCACCCGTGCACATGAAAACCAGTCGTTTTTTCTGCCAGGAGCTACGTATTTCTTTCCATTCTAGGAAGAGAAAACATGACTCCATTATCAGCGGTGGCATTAGACAATCTTTAGACGTGTCATTCGGTCAAACGGAACCAATGATAGACAAGCTGCCTAGAGTGAATGAAGCCGGCATGCCTCTTAATCTGTAAGAAGTTTCATCTCTGCCAGGAGTATTTCTATTTCACTGCCTTCTCCCTTTTTGCAGAAATTGCAGATGTCCTGATATGATTCAGTAGCGTCTGTCTGACTGAGCTCTCAGTCAGATATGCAGACACGGGCCCCAGTGCAGTTTCCAACAAGACATTCCTGTCTGTTTCCCTTTGACAGAGGGCTGTGCATCATCGCCGCACTTCTGATCCCCAGTTCACAGAACCACAGCCAATTTATGTCCTCGGGGGCTCCTGCTAAAACACAGGCGGGGAGGTTCAAATGGTCAGCACAGATGGCGACGTCAAAATGGAGCACAAGTAGAGCAGCAGAACTCGTGTAACAAAGGGAACAGTGGCAAACACTCGAGCTTTAAGGAAAGACCTTGGTCCACAAAGCCTTTGTTGTACGACAACCAAAACTTGCTCATTCTGTCAAACAGGAAATGCTTTTATCTCGGTCAGGAAGATAAACTAATGCTCATCCTCTTCTCCTCCTTTGGGCATTATTTCCTATGAGAAGGCTTTCGAAGGTTTTCTTTTTCTTTTTTTTTTTTTTTTACAGCATGTCAAAGCTGACTTCTTGCTAACCTTTAGAATCTTGACCACAGCAATAAACCCCTTACAGATTCATCTCCCCCCATGCCCTCCCTTGTCATCCAAGCCCTTAATCTTTACACTGTGCCTCTCCCCCTGAGCGGATATATAAGTATTCATCCAGCTTGGAGGCAGGGGAAATGTGACACAGTTGTATAAGGAGAAATATGGGGTTGTTGGGAAGATCCTATAACCAGTGTTTTATTGGCGTGCAGAGAGAGCAGTGCTCTCTTGGAGGAGAGGTCATAAATGCGCTATATCAGTATCAATATTCACAATCCCTTTATTGACTTAACTGTTTTGTTACTTGTTGTCAGTCATGATCTTGTGTCATAAAATTAGCATGGATGTGTACATTACTTTTTTTTTTTGTTTGTTTTAATTTTAATAACTTTGCCGCGCCTCTGTGCGTGGGAATCAGTTTCTATTTTTATGTGTGCTCGTGCTCATGACAGCTCTGCTCAGTTTACACGGAAAAAATGTGCAGAGACAGTCATTTGTTCAGCTGTTGTCACTAACAGTTCTAGCAGATTGGATTCATTTACAACGTTTTCATCCCAACAATCACCGACTTGTTTAATTGTAGACCTGTCGGATGTTTGGGAATTGTATTTTTGGACCGTTTCCAGAGTGTGTGGCTGGTGCTTCGGCTCTTTCGGTATATCTGTGTGTGTGAGTGTGTTAAACAGATGCAGCCCTCTGCCACTTGCCTCAGGTGTCTGAGAGTGTTTCCACCACTT